>JPYR01000403.1:1874-16643 GCA_000775305.1 Belgica antarctica
GGTCGCTCGATAGAAGCAAAAAGACTCAGAGTTATGCAATGCTTTGAAAACAAGTTCAAATCCGTTTGGGTAATCAGCTAGCGTGCCCGTAACGACCGTTTTATGTGAAGAAAGCCTCTTTTCCTTATCAGTAGACACTTTGTGATCAGCGACAGACTGATATGACAGTTTCACCGCCCTAAATATTCTAGAAACTCCCTTTTTGTCGAAATCATTGCGTCATTATCATTTTGTTGCCTAAAAGCAAATCCGAAAAGGTGAATAAAAACATCGCCATTCCTTGGAAACGAGTCGACTCTTCATCAAGAGAAATAAAATTGCGACGCAATAAATATTTTCCTTGAACAACAGAACGAAAGAAAAATTGGGTAGCAGAGCAGAGTTTCTGATGTTATATTTACACATTTTTTCTTTATTTTTGTTCGATATGAACGTGAACTGAAAGAGAAGCAGATCTGCCTCGAATGTGTGTGTGTTTGTGAGACTGAAAATGTATTTTTATTACGCATTACATAACACCACAAAAACTCGAGAGAACTCTCATCAAATGACTCTGTGCAAGTTTCTGGGTGATGTCATGACTGCGAGCCCACTTTGTGGGATAAAATTCAACACGACCAGAAATTCAACTGTGCCTGCCGAGGCCCACTAATTGCCCTGAAAATTTTTCCTTTCCGTTTGTGCTTTGCTGAAGCAAAAAAATTCTAAGACTGGGGTTGTTGAGATACGGCGAGAGCGAGAGAAAAGATGGAAAAGCGATTCACCCAGTTTTTCTTTCATCTGCAGAGCACGAAATGCGATGGAGAAGAATGAGCCCGATTCGTTATGACATTTGCGCCGTAAACATCCGAGTGATAAGCACGAAAATGTTTTTATTCTTGCGTTGAAAGGCGAAAAATGAAAACTTGCTGCGCTTTCCCCAATTTTCCAACTATTTTCTCTCGCCTCCCCCAGTTATCGATTTTTCACGATTTTCTTTAAATTTAACTTTCAAAACTTTATGCGTATCAATTATTCAGCATGATACACCCTTTTCCCTTGAGAAAAACAACAAACCGAGGGTAAAATGGCAACGTCGCTGCAGCAGCTGATTTTACGAGTGAACATCGAGCGTGAACGGAAAAATATTTTTTCTTCAGTTTTTTTCTTTCGCAAATTTCTTAAGAGATTTTTTTCTGCAAGTTTTCCTTTGCAAATGTTATGTTAAAATGAAACTTTTTATGGATTCACCTTAGCGTGTTCAAGAGAATCCTCGCTTTGAACGAAAGCAAAGATTTTTTTTTCGCTAAACCATAAAAATTCGCGATGATCTTGAGACTGCAATGATTGCTGTCAGAATTCGCGGAAGAAAAAGAAGAATTTCTGATCACTTAGCAGCACTTGAACGTCGATGTCTTCGATTTCAAGGCACTAGATTAATTTGTGAGACTCGTGGACTGTGTTTGTGAGTGTTGAGTGTTTTTTGGGCACTGTAACGACACGAAAGCTGCGTTGGAACGAGACGGGAACAATAACAAACAGTGCAAGTGGCGTGTATAAGGAAAACGAGAAAATGTTTTGCAGCTGATCCGAATGTTGAATACAGCTGATACGATGTTTTCAACTCCGTTGTTTTTGTTGTCCCTGAGACTGAAAAGAATGTTCGGCGAAATAAAGAAGTCGCGATGTTTATTTGAGCAGTTTTCAAGCAACTGTGCAGTAATTGAAAGAAAATTGTACTCATAGATAGAAACTTGTTTCGTAATGGAACAAAGAAAACAGCAGTATGAACATGTGATGGAAAAATGTGCCAGCATAATAAAAGGGGATTTGGCTTTGTAGATAGTTTGTAAATTGACTGAAATTGGGGTCACAACTTAAGCGCACAACGCAAAATGAAGAGAAATAAAGGAAAAAATTGATTGAACAGTCAGGGAGGGGTCAAATTTGATGAAAATTTGTGTATAAAAAGTGCACCAACACAATTGTAACAGTTTTTTAGAGTTATTTTTGAAGGCTAAATTAACAACAAACTTGGCTAAAAATTTATTCGAATGCATGCAGTCTAAAGCGCTGAAAACGAAAGAAAAATTTTTGGTTGTAGACGTTGATTGAAATTCATGAATTATAACTCCACGTCACTTGTAATTCGTTTTTTGCTGGTTTTAACTCTAGACATAACTAATGTTTATTAACAATCATAAGTGCAATGAAAAGAAAGACTGATGAAAATCGATATTATGATTAAGTTTTACGATTAATTACTTTCCTTCTTCGTTTCTGCTTCTTTGCGGTTGTTATCTTCATGAAATCTTCGGTTGTTAATTAATGAGTTGGCAAGAAAACGAAAGAAAGTTTGAGTTTACGAGCAGAAGAAGAATTGAGATCACAAATCAGGTGGCTTGCGAAACTTCAATTTCTCAATCTCGATGTGATTACAAAGTAAAGTTTTTTTTTTCTGTCGCTGTTGTTGTTTCTCGCGCGCAACGCGAGATTGAGAAAGGCTAAAAATGTATTGTAAGGTGGCATTTGGCATATTTTCAAGCGATCCATTAAAGCTTGGGTGCAAAGCGAGCCACCTAGGCACCACATCGAAGCATATAATTTTGAATTATTTTCACAATGAAATTTTTGGCATAAAAAATAGCAAAAATGAACGTGTTTTACGATGAATCATTTAACGGTAATTCAGGTATTCTCTCTCTGAATATCTTTTGTTTATCAGAAAACTGCACGATGCAGTCATTTCATTGCATTTCTTTTTACTCAATTCGTTCATTGAACGTACGATGCACACAAGAAAACAAACGGTATATGCATGTGATAAAGAAATTTTCAGCTGGCAACGCTGCAATCTTTGAATTTGGTGTGGAACAACAGGCTTCTTTGTTAAATTTGACTTTGAATGTCAAATTAATAGGATGTCTATGTTGATTTGAATCCAAGTTTATTTTCTTTTCAAAGCTAAATTATGGTAGCTAAGTCACATAGCTGAATTTTCACAGCTTGAGTTATGCAGCTTCAAAGCGAGATTGTGTTCCCAACACGTGTAACTTTGGTCTAAAAATTAAAAATCTTGGTTGCAACGTTTCAACAACTTACAAACTCAATTTCAATCGACACTTCAGCAACATTTCTTGCAAGTGATCACGAGATTGACCCCGAAAACTTATCTTTCCAACGCCTTCTCATTGCATTGAAGCATTTCATGGAGATAAAATAGATTTTTTTGGTCGTGTGCTGTTATCTGGCTGAGATAAACACAGAAGAAACATAAAAATCGTTTTGGATAAATATTTACGTAAGAAAATTAAGGCCGAGAACAAAACGAAGAAGAAATATTTGATTTTATTTTCTACTCTTAAAAATAAACATAAGATAAAGCAAGTCTTGTGTGAGTGTTAAAATTAGGAATATTTATTAGAGACATGTGCGAGGTGGAGTCTTAAGTGAAGGATGGTTTCCGCCAACAAACGGCGGGACGTCACTCATTATTGGACTTTCCTCAAAAAGAAAATTTGTTGGAAAATGTCCAATTGTTGAAAAATATCATGTAATTGTAAAAATTAAAAAAGAAAAGTCAGAAAAATACAAAAGAAAAAAATCAACAGAAATGTCGACAAACTTAAATATTTTTGGATTTTTCGTCTGAATTAGAATTCTTCGTCTAGGGGAGCTGGAAAGTTGTTTCTTCGTTGTCTGAATTTGTCTCGTTTATTTCGGGATCTGTTCATATCCATGTTGCATTTGTTTTCAGGGTTTTAGTCATCATCAAAAACTCCGAAAGATTTTCCGAATTTCTCTCACACGAATTAATCGCAAATCTTTTTTCCCATTTTTCACGTTTTTTAGGTTTTCTAGGTAACTTTGTCACGACTAACACGAAATCACATTTTAACTTTAAGAATTCGAAAACAATTTGAACTTTCAAAGACCATGACTGATGAATTTTTCTTCCCATTTTCTTCTTTTACTTTCATTGTTGCTATTAGTGCGTCATGGGTCATCTGATGTGTGCTGGTTGCTTTACGCACTTGCTGGCTGATGGTCGCTTGCGTGACCAAGTTGTGAGTATAAAAATCGTTTGTGACATTTCTAAAAAGCTTTGATTAGAATTTTTATAGAAAGTTTATGAAGTTTATACATGTTTATGATCAAACCCCAATAAAATTTACATGAAAACACTTCAAATTTGCTTCAAAATATACACAACAAAGTTTTCACAAATAATACAGACCAAAATCCAAAGAAAATTTGTCATCTAAAGACACTTAAATTTGAAATGTCTTTTTCTTTCTAGGCGACATGTCCCAACTGTCGCGTCGAAATTTCTAAGAATAACGCGTCACGTAATTTGGCAGTGGAAAAGGCTGTCAGCGAATTGCCGAGCGAATGTCAGGTAATATACGAGCTTGGCCTTGAAAGCTTCACGAGTGCTGTTCAGCTTCATGAAAACAGTTTAGCTTTGCGAAAAATCATTCAATCGATGTTGAATTGGGCAGTGAAGCGTAACATAATTTTCAAAGCATGAACGATTCGGATCAATTCAATGAACTTTGTTTAAACTTAAACTATAAATTTTTATTTTTATTTCGATCAGTACTGCAATCAAGAGTTTCCACGCTCATCCTTGGATCACCATGAGCGCAACGAATGCGAAGAACGTACGACAGAATGCAAATACTCGATCATTGGCTGCCAGTGGAATGGACCGATACACGAAGCAAAGGAACACGAGTCGTCTTGCACTCATCCTAAGAGTAGGTTTTGCTTCCAATTCCTAAACGCTAAACATCTGCGATCAAAAAACTAATCTCGCTTTCGTTTTTAGAATCTGGCGCCGACGTCATGGCTGCTTTGACAGATCGTGAAGCAAAGTACAACGAAGAGAAGAAGCTTTTCTCGTGTCTCGTTGACCTTTTGAGCTACGAGAAGATTACATTCAATGGTGAGTTGAACTTTATTCAGTTAAGCCCAGAAAAGAACATAGAAACCTTTCGGGACCTAAAAAACCTTAAAATTTCGAAATTCTCTCCAAAAAATTGCTTTTCTGCTAGATTAAGACATGACTTTAAACATTGTGCACATCACTCGATCAAGAAAACTTTCTAAATCGCTGCTGTGCACAATGTGAAGTCTTAAACTAAGACAATGAAAACTGGTTTGACTGATTTATTGCATCATGTTATGATTGATTTCAAGATAAAAATTCTGTTACGCGATGTCAGAATGTAGTTAAAACCATAAAAAACTCGATAAAGAAGAAGAAAAAGCGCAGAAAGGGACTTTCTTCTCCCGTACTCCGCACACCCGCTGCCAGTAACTCTACTACCAATACCGTTTCAACATCGACTACCGTTACGACGACTAAAAAAATCCAAACACATATCGACGATTTGCGAAAATTTTTGAGACAATTTCTGAAAAAGTCTTTTTCTATGACAGATCTTCAAATGAAACCATACCGCACCGACGAGTACGTTCATAAACTATTCTACGAAACGACGCGGTTCTCGGCTTTCAATCACCAATGGATTGTCAAGGCAATCATTAATAACTCGCAGCGCGATGTTCATCAAACTAACGAGCGTAACATCACCTACCAGGTCGGTTCAACGAATGAAATCAATCATAGCCATCTTTAACCCACTTTCTTGAATAGGTGACGCTTAAATCAAAGACGCAATATCCGTTGGCCATCCACTTCTTTGTGCTGCCAGGGCCGTTCTCAGACATGAAAGTCAACACAAAGATTTACAAGCACGACTTCACCGACAATGAGAATGAAAGCGCTTTCAACTTGTTACCCTTGCCAGACGTTGCGGAAGCCAATCGCCTGTTAGCGGCTAAAACCATGAACTTCCGGTAAAGATCATTTGTTAGTTTGTCAAATGATTGATTTTTAAAGGTTTTGACAAGCTTTAAAAGCTTAATTGCTAGTATTTAAAGCATAACTACAAACTTTCAAAGAACAATCATTAAGAATACAAATTTTACAAACTTTAAGGCAAGAAAATAACAAACATCTTTTCAAATTTTAGGTTGATAATGTTCTTAGCATCAAATTAAGCACTTCAAAGGACAACCACGTGCAGGACCGTCACAAAATCATGAAAGACATGAACAGCTGAGTTTTTATCGCAAAATGGATCCATCGTCTTTATTTTACGTTTTATGAAGTTTTTATTTAGGGTTTTCTTTAGAATTATTGTTTAGTTTGAAATTTCTTTTTAACATGCTGTCAGTGTCTTTTATCAAGTTCAAGTCATTTCATTTCTTTTAAATTCTTTCTGGTGTGGAAGAATTGCAAAATATTTCTCTCTTTATGTTAAAAACTTGCGTTAGATGTTAACACAGAATCACAAAGTCAGAAACATTGATCAGACAGAAGGATTGAGTCCTTACTTAGAAATTACAAAACTTGGAATGTAAATTTGGAAATCTTTGAAATCATGCTTCAATATTCAAGTAGCAAGCCAAAATACAATTTCACACACATAAAGCGATAAGTTTTTAATGATCTCAAAGCCAATCTTTAATTTGAATTAATTTGAGAGTTAATCTCCTTCGGAGATAAAACAGAATCTAGAATTTCATTTGCTGTCCCTGACAATAGTAATTTTGATGGATAAAAGATATTTATTAAAATGGATCAGTAGAGTTATGATTGATGTAGAATTCCTTGTTTGCTATCAATATGAAACTTGTGATGACGATTGAGCCTCCATAAACCCTAAAATAAACATTTGAAAATCTTTGTTTACGAAAAAGCTTTCATGGCGTGATTCTTGTAATAACTTTTTAGAACTTTGTTATAAATTCCCTTGTCACGGCTTGCAATATTTTATCCCAAATGTTTACCTAATAACTTCTAATTTTATCGGAAAAAATATTGAAACAAAAAAATATGGAAAAACAAAAAATCTGTGAGAAAAGTAAAAATTTATTAATTATATATTGCGTTAGTCGTAAGTGAACTTTAAGATACTTTATTTGCTTTTCAATGTTGAATGCCATAAAATGAAAATTTTCTTCAAGAACTTGATTATTTTTGACAATTTGTATCGATGTGAACCTTTTAAAATGTTTTTCTTTCAATTTTCAAGTTTGGGAAAGTGATTTGCTGACAGGGTAAGTGAGAACGTTAAAATGTTCTTGTTCCAACTTCAGAAAGCAAAGCAAACGAAAATCCGTCAGCACACCACCTTCTCTTAAAAATGATCAAACATGTCTGTATATAAAATTCAATTCTTCTTTTTCAATTTGCATTAGTGATAATTGGCGAAGATGGATAATTTAATACAATAAATTTTATTTACACACAATGAAAGTCTTTTTGTCTTCCTTTTCCTTGCACTGCCAGCCATAACTGCCGACTTTGCTACGATGATTCAAAACCTTACCATTGTTTCGATGCAGCGTGGTTTTGAGTCTAACGGCTGAAGTGGCACGGGCTGATCCCGCGTGACAATAAACGATTTCGTGATCGCCCAGAGCAAAGGTTCGCTTTAAAATTTCGGAAAATTCGTTCGATCGACGCGCCGAGAAATACACCATCACCAACCTGCCCGGGTATACAGCTTCGTTAGATGGCTCTGTCGTTGCTAATACAGAACTCGACATTCTGGATCTGCCGAAGTCTTTAACAGATCACGACACAGATGAATTGGGTTGTGGGTTCGCATTGTGGCAAATGAACCATTCGACAACTCTCCATTTCGCTCGATTATATTCAACGAGCGACCAGCTATTTTGATCATTGCGAATACATCTCAACTCTCTATAAAGGATTACGTGAGGATCAAGGTGAATAGATGAAACTGGGAAAGTTGAAAGAAGCGATACAGCTCGACAACATTGTTGCATTGCACAAATCATGGTTGTTGGAAGAATATGGTGAAACAGAAAAAGAGGCGATTTGAGCATTGAAAGGAAAGAAAACGTTTAAAGATTTGGAATAAATATGACTACTTCTTCTATAATTCTATTATTATGATTAAAATTCAATTTCTTGAAAATTTATTTATTTATTTTAACCGGAATTTATGAAAAGCCGTGCGCTGCTACGAATCAAATAAAAATATTTAAAGGCTTTTCCTTTCTTGTCTTTTTAAGGTCTAGATTTTTAATATTACTCATCATAGTAAGAATATTTCCCAGAAAACGATAAAACCAGCAAGTTCAAAAAAGCTTTTTTAAAGTTTTGGTGCAACTTAATAATTTTCAACGTCAAATGAGTTTCAAATTGACGTAATCAGCGCTCTCTGCTGCAAATTCACTGAAAAAAAATTCAGAGAAGTCTTTGCAATAGATGCGCCACTCATAAGAGAATTGTTTAGTGCGACAATCTTGTTTATTTTGTTCGTGGCAATCTTAAAGTGCTAACGACGAACATTCTCAATATGACGTTATGACATCTTAAACGCACGTCACTCCATGGGTGGTTTTCCATCAAAAACATTCAAAGTGCCGCGTCTGGTACATAGAAGTCTCTGCAAAATCCCAACAATAGCGAACAAGATTTCACAAGTGCAAAATAGCTCGTATAAGCTTGGATAGTCAATTAAGCTTAATTGAGCCATACGTTTGAAGTGATCTGCAGTGACGCGTCGTTGATTCACGAGTGAGTGCTAAATCTGTGGTGATCGGTTAGAAACAGAGGCTGAAACGTCGCAAAACCTAAAACCAAAGCTTAAAAAGGTAATTGCGGAGATTCGAGCTCCAGTGAACAATGAAAGCATCGGCTGGTGTCATTTGTGAGCTGCAAAAGTGGCTACGTGGCCAAATCGTGGCGTATTTTCAAAGCAATATTGATTTTCTTATTCTTCGTTCTCATTGAATAATCGCGGCTCTCATATTCTTGTTGTGTATTATTCAATCGCAAAGCTCGCTTAAGCATAGGAAAACATAAACACGTGCAAAGGAGTATCAACAGGAAGAAAATTGCAAGTCGAGCGATACCAAAGTCCAGAAAGTAACTTAAAACTGGTGACATTGGACATCCGTTCTCTAATAAACGACCACATCGCGTGAAAACAATTCCTCGTGACTTCCTTAAGTGGCGATAATCTTGCCATAAAACTTATCGTAATTCGGATGCGACTCAACAACGAATCTCCAGTGAATTTTCTCGGCTAAAAAGGCGATCAAGGCCAGAGTGTAGCCGCAGCCGAGCACAACGAGCGAGGTGAAAAACTTCTTTAAGTCCATTAACGGCTTCGCATTAGCTGGAGAATCGCTTTCAGACTCAAAGCTCTGCATTGCTACCTTCAGCCACTTCTGCACAAGCCCGCCTTCGATAGCCCTTCGGATGTATTTGTCCAGCTGGTGCTTCAAAGGCGAGTTCTTGTCAAGGCCAACGCTAATTGGAACGGTTAAAGCACATTGTTCCATAATGTGAAGGCTCTGATCACCGTCCTTCCGCTTCTCTTCGTGATTAAATCTCAGCTGCTGCAAAGAAAATCGATTCTCGAAGTATGCAAAGTCACCGAGAGCCACTCTATTGATCTGAAGCAAGATTTGAATGAAGCGAGAATTTATTTTTATCTTCTGACACGATTTTCTCACCGCTTCTTGAGCATCGTCGACATGCTCCAACTTCGCTCCGACCTTCTGCGCTGCCTCGTCCGATGACATGGTGAAGAAATTGCGATTCTGCTCTCCCCAAGCGCCACAAGTTACCCAACTATCGGCGAGCACTTCGATGGTGTCGATCGTAACACGAATTTGAGGGTTCGCGAGGATTGAAGTCAAGGCGGCGCGATAAGCCACAACGAGCAGCACGCAGTAAATCCACCACCAGCCTGTCAGCACGCGAACAGACCATCGTAACGGCAGGCGTGGCAGTGACACGAGCAGGATCATTGAATACGTGTAGAGCAGACACGACGAGAGGCAGTCGAAGAAATCTTTGCCGAAATAAGAGTTTCTCGGAGAAACTTTTTCCGGCCTGATGATCACATAGCACTTGGAGAACAAGAAGAAAATCACGCCGACACAACTCAACGAGAGTAAAACTCCAATCCACATGCCAAGACTGAAAGGCGAGATCAAAGTCTTCCACGAGTTATCGCTCAACAGTTCGGGGGTGATGAACGTCAAGCACTCCGTGTTATACGGAACCGACAAGTCCATGACGTTTAAGTGGAAAATTGTGTAATGCAGATCACCCAGCGCGAGATCCGCTTGTGCTTGATCCATTTCACCAATCAAGCCGGTGTAGTTCGTTTCGTCGACCCGCTGGCCCCATTTTTCGAGCTCGCTATCGGCCGTCTCGTAATAACTCACCGTGAAGTTCATCGAGCGACTCAAAGTGTCAATCAAATCAATTTCCAAGCCAGAGTACTTGACTCGTTCTGTCTCAAATGTTTTGAAGACTGTTGGAGTGTGCGGCAGAACAACCACCTTGAACATCTCTCCGTTCAAGGGTTGATCAATTTTGTCGTCGAAAGTCTTTCGTCGCCAGCGATAACGGTTTTCTGGTGACCAATAGTTGACGATTTTTATAAAGAAGACTTCTTGAATCCTTGCTGGGAACGGAACAGTTGACAACTCGAACCATCCCAGGGCTTTTGTTTCACATTCTCTGATAAACACCACGTTAACAATCCTTTTCCAAACGTAGTGCATATCGTTCGTGAAAAGTCGGTAGTCGTGGAGCATCGCGATCTTGGCTCTTGTGTTGAGCAACCGGTGGTAGTCCACGTACTTCAGAAACGCCTTCATTTGAATACCATTTGTGATAAGAACGACGTAAAACTCGCAGTGCACGGTCTTCATCGCCGACAGCATCACTTGGGTGCTCTCAATGCGATCGTCGTCCAAAGTCTCGTAGTCTTCGATGAACAACGTGAAGATTTGATCGCTCTCGAGTGATGAAATGAGTTTTTGATTAAAGTGTTGCAAGTAAATAGAGTCGACGATAAAGCCAATGCTAGCCGGATTCGTGCGGTTCACCAAATCCCCGATAAGAGTCATGACAACATCTTGCACCGCTGCGAAGTTTATTTCGTCGATCAAAGACTGCAATTTCTCTGAGAACGGAAAGAATTGTTGATTTGTGATCTCATTCGTTGTCAAACGCGTGCAACTTGCAGCCGCGATGAAAAACAAGAGAAGAAATTTCAGAGAAAACATTTCTCTCGGAATTTCGAACGGAAACTGAAGGAAAATTTGTGATTTCCATCGAAATTTCTGCTAAGCAACATCATAAAAAATTAATTTCGATTAGGTTTCGACCTGGAACTGTCTGGAATTTCAGCTCGCAGACAGTTCAAGCGATAACATTCCCAAAACACGGCTCCACTCGGTGAACTCAATGAAATTTCCCTCCGTCTTATGAAACTCAATTACGTATTCCTCGTACGATATTTTCCGCGCCTTGCGATTGGTTCGAGTGTGCAGTGGCCCGTCTTGCGTCTTCTCGACTCCGCACTCTTGTAAGCCGGTTCATTTTTATGTCAAAAGAAGTTTGTTGAATGCAAATGCATTGGCTGACGTGGAGCGGTTCTTTGAATGAGTTTCACGACGAACATTAGTCAGCACATGCGTGATACGTCGGCTCTCAGCTGTTGAGTCGAAAGTCTCTGAGCGGACTGAAAATAAAACTGTTTATTGCGTCACATTTACAAATGTGAAGTTAAGCAGCTCGGTTGTAGGTGCTTTACGGTTTATCTGTTTACCGGCATTTGTTCGTTGGGAATTTTCTTCTAAAAAATAAACAATCGTGAGTAGAAAGTGTGCAAATGCGAGAGAACTTCGCAAATTTCGCTGCAAGTCAAGCGCTAATTAGTTTTGATTCTGTGAATTCGTGAACTCATTTCAGTAGATGTTTGCACAGTAATTTAAGAGACACTGAACAAATGTCATTAACAACCATATGAGTCATAATAAAATGAAGAAGTTTGCTCGTATATCACAAAGGTTTGAGTTTGTTCAAGGAAAAACAACCAACCTTAAGAATAAACTGATATTCTTGCAAGAAAAAATCGACATTATTAAAAAACTGAAATTTTTACGAAAGAAGCCGACAATCTTACGCAACTTTCGCTGTCACAAACAAGTTTCTCAAATAAAACTCCTTCATAAAGTTTGCTTGTACTCAAAACGACCACAGAGTTCAAGTAAAACTTCGACTTCTGTACTTCAATTGTGATTAAGAACACATTTCGCGAGCACTGCTCGCTGCTCTCGAGGGAATAGAAATAGACTTAAGAAAAAAAATTGGAGCTTGAGTCGGGCCGAGGAAGAAAAATTAAAATTTCAGTTTCAAATTGTATTCACTTGCGGCAAGAAGTGAGTGAATGTGTTGTCTTGTCTTCCACACCACTTGTGCTTTCTCAATGAGTCATCGATTATTCACAAACACTTTTTTCATCGATTTTTCTATTTTTTCGCAGAAAATGTCATCACGTAAACGGCCACGCGACACCACAAAGACTGAGACAACGAACGGCATCAACTCGTCGCTTCAAGAGATCAACATCCACAACGTCAGCAACAGCTCGCTGGAGCATATGAACGGCGACAGCAACACGATGTCAGATCAATATGCCGTAAAGTTTCTGAACAGCCGACCGGTGAGTTTAAAAAAGTCATGTGCGAACTGAGACAACTGCCGACGTCGCGCTGAATTATTCAACAAGACTTTAATGCGTGTTTGAGGTTCTTATCTGAGAAACGCGACGATAGCTGTTGAAATAATCGATACCGCTTCTCGGTAGGAAAATTTAGCGCAAGAAAACTCGCTCGGGTGACCTTGACCGCTAAAATTAATATCAATTCGCGCAGCTTCGGAGTAAACAGAAAAAAACTTTTGTTTTCATTGTTTTTCGTTCTGTGATTGGCTGACGTGCAAGTCGCTGATGAATTGCGCCAGAACATCATGCGATTTGAAAATGCGTTGACGATAAGGCGAGCGCGAAGGTGTGGAAAAGAACGAAGGCTTGGTTTGGTGCCACAAGAAGCTCGTAAACAGTCGAAGTCATTATCAATCGTACGACATGAACGAAAAGACTTTTCGAGGAAACAAAAGATTATCGAGTCGAGGCTGAATCATTAAATTCATGACACAATAGATGGGAATTGTGGTGCATTTAAGCGCTCAATTGCGGAGTCAATTTGAACCGAAACTCGCACCGGTGTTTTGTTCAGCTCCGTGGCGACACGAATTTGATTTTCGACCGCGTCGTCTGGGAAATTTTTTCAGTCTGTCTGACGTTAATGCTAAATGTTACAAAAAAAGCGTAAATTTTGACATCTCTTGATTAATTCGAGCAAAAAAACTTTCCCTTCTGTTTATTTTTGGAACCCGGACTCGGAACGAGAAAAGCTTTATCAGCAATCGCTCGCATTGTGAGTTTGAGTTATGAGTTGAATAGCTTCAAAATGAAATTATCACGTGAAAGCTTGGCGTGAATTTGCAACCGGCGTTATCTGCTTTCAGTTGTAGTTTAATACGCGAGCTATCAAGGCCATCAAATGGCACGAAGGGCGGCATTTTGAATGCTCGTGTCAGCTAAAAATCTAAGAGTTTTTCCCTCAAATGACTGTTCACTAGTTCAATTTACTGCGGAGAACCAAAGCTTATTCAAAAATCCATGGATTTGTTTTATTTACGTCTTTTGACTTGTAAAAATTATCACCAATGAATCAAGTCCGATTTCGTCGACCACACTTTTTTACCTTCTCCTTATCAAAATATCTCTCACCTGCAATCAACACACCTCAAGCAGAAAAAAATAGTCATACGACGTGTTTATCTTTCTCCCGGTGCAAATTCGACGACGTCACGCGATACTCGCGAGAGAATTCGAAGTGCGAGAAAAAACTTCAAGTCGTGGAATCACGTTGGCATTTGTGTTTTGTTCTTTGATGGCATCGCATAGCCGAGAAGGAAGTAAAGCGAGTGCAAAGTTGCAGAGTTCAAACTGAAATCAAACTTTTCATTTATAAATTAAACAAAAATTTCACAACATTAATTAATAATGGCCCCGAACAACAACATTCCGACGATACAGTTATCGGCAGTTCCCATTCCAGTGCGAGCTGTAAGTGAAATCGATGACACACAAAATGTGAAAGATTAAAAGCGGCTGAAAGTGGTGAACTCCATTTCAGAGTTCTTCGCGTGATTGAACTCGTTACGCGTGTGAAAAAAGATCAAAAAAAAATTAAGAAAAACGCGTCATCGATGTGCTAATTGCTACACAGCTCGATCATCCGATCGTCCGATGGTTTTCAATGCGCTTGCCGAAACATAAAAATACGTGAATAAAAACTCGACTCCCAATGAGCCAAAATTCATCAGTTCGACGTCGATTCCAATCTGTTCAATCGCAAAACTAGTTAATTCCAGTGAAGCCGTTTTGCGCTTAATCCACGCTATCTTGTTCGTCGATTACACAATCCCACGGTTGCTTGTTTTCAATAAAAAAAACTGCTATTTTTTGGCATTGAAACGCTTCTCTGGTTTCTGGTTCAGAAGATGATCGATGACCGTCGACCCGACCGCTGACTTCCTTCCTTTTATTTTCGCAGACAATTTGCAAGCCAGCACCGTACTCGACAGATCCCGACGCAGTGGCTGAACTTGACGCCTGCGACTACACACAACGGATCACAGCGGACATGGCCAAGAGCGGCAACTGCAACCGAAAGATCCGAATTTACACAGACGGCATCTACGACCTGTTCCACCAAGGCCATGCTCGTCAAATGATGCAAGCCAAAAATATTTTCCCGAACTCGCAAGTTTATTTGATCATCGGTGCATGCAACGACGAGGTGACA
>JPYR01000403.1:58700-70772 GCA_000775305.1 Belgica antarctica
CTTTCTAGTGTCTCTTGTTCCCATGCCTTCTAAATCTAGCACAAACAAATATAAATTCTATGTCTAGACCATTTTCAGCGTAATTTAATGCCCTATCTTTCGAAAGATTCGTTGCGAAAACATGATTTTTATTGCAAAAAAGTGCATACACTGCAGCGAGACGAGGAAAATGTAAAAATAAGCAATCTGCCTATAAATAAATCCGTAAAAGGCAGTTTAGAACTGACCACTAATAAAGTAAGTCTCACCTAAAACGAAGTCTAACTAATGTTTCCTTTTATATATCTGACGATAATTTTTTTACAACTTTAACGTCTTAATATAAGTTTCCTCTATGCTTCTCTGTTGCGTTGCTTGGCGTCGAGAGAGACGAAGCTAGAAACGCGAATTGAAAAATTAATGTGTTGTAATATGAGTACCGGTCTAGATTTTAAAAGTTTTTTAAATGGAAAAGAGAAAAAATCAATAAAAATGTCGACCGTTATGTAACAATTTCTGTACCTAGAATCGTAAGTGTGCTTTATTTGCTTTGTACAGGCGAAGAAATGAAAGAAGCGTCGACACAGTTTTATTATTGCATCGCTGGGACGTTCAATGCTGGATGCTATATTGCCTTGCACAACCAGCAATTGCTTCTAGTTATGACTGAAATTTGTCAAGCATTTCCCGCACATCTCAAACGCTGTGAATGCAAGCATTCCTAAAATTCCTATGTGTCCGAGATGGAGACGACATGAAGAATATTTAAATTTGTTTTTAATGATAGTGTTACGTCGATTAATGCTGCCCCAGCCCAAAGTGACTATAATTAGTCTACATAATTGCAGTGAATGTTCTCAAGATCCATCTGAGTTATCACGTTTTCTAGAAACGCAAACTTTTGCTTTTGAAACACATTTTAATCGCTCTTCTTGCATATCACGTCTGTTTTATATCTGACGGCTATTTACCAACATAGCAAGCGAGCACGCAGTTAACATCTTCGACTGATACGATGATGCAATATAAATCTATCAGCAACGTTTATAAAATCATCAGCAATAGATTCGTTTTATGCTGTGAAAAATAAAATCATGTTGGGAAAGATTAAATTAAGTGTAGCTTAAGGAAGGCAAGAAAACACTGTTGCGAGTTCAAATCCTGCGAAACAATTTTACGCTCAATTAAAAATTTAGGAACAGGTGAAGCCGGTTTAAAGCCGAAATGATTCGCTGCGAGATTTTGCTGGAAGATAAATGCGCCTTCAAATTAATAGTTCTGACCCAGTTGTAAAATAACTGACACGATCTCCCCATAACTTGTAGATCGTTGCTTCCATAACTTAATTGAAAAGAAACCAACATAAGTCAGGCTACTCCAAAATTCAATTCATCAACGAAATTTGAACGAAAATGAGAACAAATTTTATGTTTCAAAAATTTCAGTAATGATTTCTTCATTTCTCGCACTTATCATAAATCCATGCTCCATTAAAAGCTGGAGAAATAAGTCGTCTCGCTTGTATGATACTTCAAAACGTGGAGCTGCGAGTGCACAGCAACCTGAAAAGTTTTAAATTGATTTCTTCTTTCGTCGGGGCATCATGAAACGTAAAACGCAAGATTGACTTTGGACAAAAAGTAATTACAGTTGGATATATTTCACGCTGATTTAATAAATCAGTCGAAAGTCTAAACATTTCAGGAACAGAAAATGTAAAATTAAATACCGGACTTCTATTCAAAGCCTATTCCTATCAAAAGACCTTGTGCCTGCTTCTTACAATTAAGATGTTTTCAACAGCTTCGTCGTAAGTGTATCATTATAGTCGGATAGAGCGCGATCTGACCAAATAATCATTGTTGGCTATAAAAGGGAAAAGTTTTCACTCCGGCCGAGACAACACTTTATGATATTTTGATGATAGAAAAGGCGAATATCAAAATAATAGTCGCACCAGTCTCAACCATTCATCTTTTGACACGAATGGAAGTGATTTCTTTTCAACTCCAATTACTATGACAATGAATGAGAAGCAGGCATTTCACTTTCGATTATCTCGGATTTGAATTAAATCTGCTTCAGCGCAAAGTGAAAAATAATAAAGCCGAGTTTCTTAAACGGATAAATATTTTCTTAAGCTCGAGCATCGATCTTGCAGTTATTTCAATCGCTTTGTGAAGTGATTTACTCGCAAAATAAATTCGGTCACAATTACCATAAGACTTAATGTACGTCTTGTGGCAATCTCTTGGCCCGAATTTCCTTCTTTCGCCAAAAACGAAATAATTGTTTCCGAAAATCGATTCGAGATTAAATATTTACATTGTTAAATTTGGTGAAGTAGTTGACTCTGCTTTTTTGGGATGATATTGGCACTGCTGGAAAGTTGAATGCTGACATTTTAAAACTTCGAACTATAAGACACAGTTGTTTCAAGACTCCCTACATAAACGCAAAGAAATTATTCACTAGACACCATTGAAGAACGTTTCATCCGCAGTCATCTTTGCCGATCGGTTTTAAGGCCAAATTAAAGTCTGAATGTATAAAGTGGAGGTTAATTGGAAGCACAAACGCAAAGACGCAGACCGAGATTATAAGTTTTGCAATAAATGTCAACTTCATTAAGAATTTTATGACTTATCCATCGGCAGTGGTCTGTTATTAAGCGGACATTGAAGCCCCTTTTCATTACAATCGATCATTATGATTTGCAGAAATGATGATCATGAATGAGAAAAGTATTTCTGCTGAAAGCATTAAGCAATTTTACGCCGAAAAAGACCGACAGATTTCCTGCATAACGAGTACTTGTTAGGTTGGCACTCGCACATACAAGTTTAATTATCATAGCGACTCTTTTTTATTCACTCATTTCTTCTTTTATTAATGAACTGTAACTGTTAAGTATTCTTCCCGCATTTACAACTGACTCAGTTAAGACAAATCACATGGAAAAAGTCTGGAATTCTGAGTCGAGAAATAGAACACAAACGGCACAGTTTTCACAAGTATAAAGAAAAATTCTTTGCCTTTGAAACTGGATTTGGTTTTGTAGTAATGCTGGGCAGTAAAACGAAAGGTGCTAAAAAGTAACATAAACCTGGCATCGTTCCGGTGTCGACAAACAAAACAACTTCACCCAAAGTGGAGGAGAAAAATTCTACGTTTCGCATGTTTTTATTAATTGATGAGAATATACTTAACACTAATAACATTAATTTGTTTCTTTCATTGTTGCAGATGTGTACGAGAAGCAGAAAATGCTCGGATTCGATAGAAAGTAACTCTCATGTTTGAATGATTTCCCAAATCTTCAAATTAATGATAGCACATTCTTAATGATATATTTAGGTGAGTCCAAGAAAGCAAGAAGATTAAAGCCAAATTGAGCGGTTTGAACTCGAATTTCATCAGTTGTTGCTGCAAGTAACTTTGGCTAATGCAAAAATGTATGATTTCAAAAATTTAACGATCAGCAATTTGTTAAAACGACTTCTCTGGTCATTTGCCTAATACGAAAAGGCATTTATTGTGAAAGTCCTCGTCGTCTCTCTTTCGTGCTATCTATTCTTATGTTCCCAACCTCCATAAATGTCTTTCACAATTAAAATTAATTTGAATAAGTGTAACTAAGAGGTTCAAATTCGTGACTGAAGGGTTTACTTTATGATAAATCTCTCGCTGCTACAATTTCAGCATTGGCTGTAGGTTTAATTCCTAAGATTAACGCGAAGTGCTGAATCTAAATTTGTCTTAATTAGTTTTCACCCGTACCATGATCTCTTGGAAATGTGTCACAAGAATTATCGCAGCAGCTGCAATTCTTCTTAATTTGTAAATGATTTCTAACGACATTTCGTTGATCACGAATCACTTTAATGACTGACAACGGCATAAAAACTTTTTACTTGTCAGATTACTTTCTTTTGTTTTCTTTTTAATTGTTTTTTTTTGCGCAAATGCGATAATAACTTACTACCTCTCTTTTCGACGGTGCCACGAGCATAAATTCGTGTTATTCGAAGAAAAATCATTCGACACACGAGAAAAATCATTCCTAACAGAACAAATCACTGTAATCGCTGGTGAGTGAGAACTTTTAAGACTTCCTACCGACCATGCACAATCAGAAATGCCATTTCTGGGTTTCTTCTGATTTTCTCTCGGTTACTCGCTCGCTCGCTTTGCGATAAACATCTTTTGGAGTGTTGAATTCCTTTCCTGTGACTGTAACCCGCAAAAGTTATTAAAATGTTAATTACACAATTTTCACGCTTTCTTTGGCAAAGAACTGTCGGGGCAATTTGTTGCGAGACCTGCCAGCACAAAACAAACAAACCGAGCTGAAATCAATGAACTTTGAAGCCGGCAAAAATGAACATTAAGTAATTCCTTTTCACCTTTTCTCTTGAGCTGACTTCGCTGCTACATTTATTTTATATTTTATTTTCTCACTCGCGCCCCGTTCTCGGACGCGCTAATTCACCTTCAACCAGAACCGACCGGCAAAAATCCCAAATATACATGTACAAGTTTATTTACTGTTATAAGAAGTCTTAGAATAAAGAGCGAAATTGGTTGTTTGAAATAAGAAGCTTTTGTTGCGCTGATAAATTAGTTTGCTTATTTCAGCTTCTTTATCAGTTGACGGCTTTGTATGTCGGCGATCAAAATATTTCTAGCGAAAAATTAATCTGGAAGCTGTTCCAAGTCAACTCCCAACAATGAAATGTTTTTATAATAGCAGAAACTTTTGAGGAATTCAAATTTTTTGTTAAATGTGGTTTCCACTGTATTTAAGAGAATTAACAATGCTAAAATCGGCGGATAAATAAGAACAGCTTGTGCTTGAATCAGATTATTGATTTACAATAACTTGAAATAAGACCGCCGCGATTCTGCTTCGATGCTTTCTTCTCGGGGGCGATTGAATTTGGGAACTCGAAAGCATAAATCGAAGAATTACGATCAGAATATGAACCAAAAGCAACGTCATTCGATAAACTACCTGTGAAAGCCCTTTTTAAGATGCTGCTTGCGATTTGTGGACCCACAAGTGAAACGCATCGATGGAAACTGAGAAATGATACATGAAAGTGTAATTACACGCAAATTTAACAGCAAGAGCATCAGAAGAAATTTATAATTGTTTGATTTATGGATGAAATCAGATTAAGAAGAAGAATGCAGCGGAGAAATTCATGAGATTTTCTGCCAATCTCTGTTTTCTTTGTGATTTTTTTGTAATTCGAGAATTAGGGACGACCAGAAGTTTGCAACGCTTTGCAATTATTGCGTTCACGTCTCACTTATTACTCATTGTCTCGTCAGTTTTTGTTCGACACTTCCAATCATTGTTCGGCCCGTTACATGTCACCCGAAATTCCCATCAGAAACAAAATTAAATTTTCTTGTTCACTTTTGATCCGAAGCGTGTACAAAAAAATTTGCGCTATGTGTAAATTTGTGAAAGGTATTTTTCTTGCCGCTGATCTTGATCGCAATGATAATTCTCTCTCAAACGATGTGTTTTTTTCTTCTCAATTTGGGTTAGATTTCTTCAATTTGTTTTATGCTTTTTTTGGCTCCTCAAGAGTTTTTTTTGCATTTTATGAGAGCAATTTTTCAACAAAGATTTATCTAAATTATTCAGCAATTTGATATCTCCAGCGGTTGCCGCGAAGGGGGATTGTTGTGAAGTGACGTTGATGGGAAGTTTGAGTGGGCGATTGTTTGACGGTGTTGACGTGTGGAAAGTTCATTGATGGAATGCCGACGAGTTGATATTTTGAGATTTTTTAATAGCTCTTATAAAGATTATGCAAATGTGTCTAACAAGTGGATCTGCTGCGTCTTAAAAAAGGCTATAAAACAAAGCTTTTACTTTCCACTCTCGTTGATAAATCACGTCAACGCAAGAATTCTGAATTAAAATGTAATTTCGAGGCCGTTAAATCAGTGGACCGCAGCAAGACATGCTTGGCGGGCCTTTGTTGACGTGTGAAGTCAACAAAAGTCTCACCGCATACCAAACAACTTTCAGATCCATCATAAGTAAATCCATCTACGGATGATTCCAATGATAACTGGAGCAAAAGCACCGACGATGCTGCACCGAATGAAGTTTTTACTTTCATCCAAGGAATGTTTCGCTTTTTTATTTTTACTTTCATCGATTATCAGCGATAATTGCGTCTGATTATAACTTCAACATGAGTTTGATGGATGCCGCTGATTTTTATGATAACTTCTGATAAAATTGTGAAAACGTAGAGCATAAAGCTTCGTTAATTAAATTCGCATCATTTTTTGCGGGCCGGCAAATTGTGGCTGGAATTGATGTTTGATTCGCGTGAAATTTATTAATAAAACTAATGTTTGCCTCCCATCCGCGCCAAGGCGTGTGTTGAAACGGCACAACAAAAACAAAGTGTCGATCAGCGCTAGGCGCAGAAAAGAAACGATTTGTATGAATGATTAAACATTTCGTTGCGTTGAGCATAAATGAATAAATACGAACTCACAACTCTCGATGATGATTAAAAGTGAAAGAAAAAGCATTTTAGATGTGGCGGAGTATCGCCTCATGTGGTAATTACAATTTTTATTCATATTTTCGAGATTCTCTTCAAATAGATATTCGTTCGACTACTTAACCAGAAAACCAAAGGCAATCGAAGAAACTCTTCTTCGTCTTCTTCTCGTGCACCACCACGGCAGACACTGTGGCATCATCTGTAATATTAACAATAAAATCCATTACGCTTCATTCTGGATCCGAAAGAACGGCAAGTCAGTCAATGAGAGAGAAAGAAGACGAGTTTTTATTTCATTCTAACAGTAATTTAAATATAATGACTTAAGAACATTCTTATTGTAACGATTGCTTTAAATGGCCTCCATGAAAGTTTTTCTCCAATATCAATTAAAAAATAATTTACTGCTTTTTGCAGTACCTTAGCTTATTTAAGAAAATCAACATGATTTATGTGTCTTACGAGCTATAAATTATCACAACAGTGTAATTGTCTTGCAGTTTCAGGTTCTTCAGTCGATTGGGAACTTCCTAGTGTTGAACTAGAGTCTACAAGACTTCTTCAGTGTCAAAAACACGTTTTTCAGTGTCGACAAGACTTGTCTAGCGTCTACAACACCTTTATAAATGCCGAAAAGACTTTTCTCTCGCTAAAAAGACTTGTCAATTGCCGCAAAGAGTTACAACACCTTCGACTTTGAACTCCGCGATTTCTTGACGCTCGGCTGGGCTTCCCCAGGAAACACTACTTCCATCGCGATACGTCGCTGACTCTTCATTGTGATGCGCTCGAAAGGCAGACTCATCGAATATCTTCGTATTTTTTTGATCTGTTGAAGAGAAAATGACGAGAAAATGTATCAACGTCGCGTCATCAGCATAGTTTGTCGTACTCACGATATATGCGAACAAGAAAAGCACAGACGCGAACCCGATGAGAACCGTTAAAAGCACATCCAGCATTAAATACTTGAACCAGCCGAGCGTGCTATTGTTTCTAAGGTGTTTCTGTTTGAAGAAATGCGAAATGTAATTGCCGGTCAGGTTGCGGAAAAAGGTTTATGGTTAACTTACGGTTCCGCCATTCCGAATCACATAATTTATCCACCATGTGGCACGTTCCACGGAGTTTCCAATCGGCTGATCAAGAATTAAACTTCTCAGATTTTTCGTGTTCGTCTTGAAGCTGAAAGCAAGAAGAAAACATTGATTACTTTAGTGCTATAGCTTTTTCCCAATCTGGTGACCTATTTTCATAGCACGTGCTTTTCACGAAGAGAAAACCGAAAGAAAATAATTGCGCACTGTCTCGGGTCAACCAACACATTTGACATTCGTGCCCAACATCAATGGAAAACATGATAAAATTAAACTAAACGAAACTCGACTCACCGTTTTGAGTTAATCATTTCCTCGACTTTCATCTCGATTTCGTTTTGACTCTCAAAGTCAATGAACGATACAAGCCCGCAATCGAACTTCTCTATTTGATAAAGGTAGTGTTCCAGCGTCGAGGTGTAGCTGATGCCCAAAACCGGCACCGCATGATGAATCGAGTCTTCTACGTTGCGCTGACCGCCGTCAGTTATGTGAAGAATAACTTTTGCGTGATCTATTCAAGTACAAAGAAGAAAAGAAAAAACGTTAGAAATTGCGATGATGCTTGTCGGTTTCTGATCGTTGAACAACTAGTCATGAAAAGCGATGAGAAATTAAGCTAGCAAAAATAAAACGGTGGAGATTTGCGAAACGTCATTCAATTAAAATGGTCTGAAAGCGTTGGGTTGCTGTTGGTGTAGATTTAGAAACGTCAGAAAGTCAACAAACAATGTTTTCGGATTAAATTCGCCGAAACTAAGACGTAAACAAAGTTCAAACAAAGCTGTCCCATAAACATCCTGCACACCTACATTCATTTGACTTGCTATTGACTTCCTTTTTAACACGTCTTAAATCTTGTTATCTCGCGGAAACTTTAACTTATGTCTTTTTTATATTTGCTTTGTGCGCAAAGTCTTCCTTTGATTAAACAAATTTACTAGCGTGAAAGACGTCAGTGAATGCGGTAATAGAAATAAAACTTTCCGATGATAACAAACATGATTTTGTTCATCTTAGAAAACTGATTAAATGTTTGACGTGAGATCAATTTAAATTTTTAATCAAGCACGTGTGAAATTATTTCAAACAATCAACGGCATCGTTTGCGGTTAAACCCAATTTTTCTCTGTTATCCAATTAGACAGCAAATACGCAACATTTAGGCAGTTTGAAGTTATGGGGAACCCGTTTTCTTGTTAAGACTTTCAGTTTCAATTATCGATGAGTGGAAAAAACTCTGTGAAGAGAGTCTTGCAGTGCACGAAAACCAAGCGAAGCGAAAAAACGTGCTGAACTGAATTTTAATCGAGTTACATTTAATTTTCTGAAAGTTCAATCGCGGTATGCATGCTATTCTAATACTAGAAAGTTCTAGAAAACTACAATTCCACGTATTGACTCACATAAAACGCTTTCTTGCTCGAAGTTTGTTCCCTGGTAGATTCTGGCAGATGTGTTCACGAATTCACCGGCTCCCCGCAACACGATGTCGACGTTGGCGTTTTCAAGGGCAGTCAACAGCTTTTTGAAGTCGTGTGGATATTGATGAATCGCGTAATTCAAGTTGACATAAACGACTCGTTCGGAAGCGTCCAAAAACTGCGCTAAAGATGAAGGCAACGGAGATGTTTCAAGTTTCTGATGAATTCCTCCGAGATACACCGTCGTCGGCACTGTAGGGCGAATGGTGTTCAAAGCTTCGTAGGAATTTATCAGCAGCAAATCTGCACTGCTTTCAAGTTCCCACATATCTGGTGCGTTTTCATCGCCAAGCATGTTCTTGATGATTTCATTTTGAAGTGGAATTTCTTTATTGAAGTAGTAGAATCTGAAAAAGAATTCAGTGTCATCAATTTAGCTTACTTTACGGATCTACTTTTCCAGTTTTTTAATTGTGATACTTTCAACCCTCTACCCCAACGCCGTGATGTCATTTCTAAATTGATAACGACACGTTTAAATTCGCTGATAAGGCGCGAGAGAACCAACACATTTTCTTTAGTTATAAATTTGTTATAACTTTGTTTTCGCTATAAACTACGCCCTGATTTAAAATTCTGCTTCAGTTACAAACTTGTCTTAGCAATGAACTTTGCCTAAGTTCAGAATTTAGTCTAAATCTACAATTTCCAACCGTTAAAAAATTCTCACCTGTACCAGATGGTGAACAGAACACTCGAAACACGTTCGATTAAATCCAAGTTCTCGCTGAAGGGCAGGAACATGCTGGGATAGGTGACCGGGTGGTTTGGATTGCCGAAAGCTTCATGTACGTTCGGAAATGCTTCTCCGTTAGTGATTGCAACCAACGGAACGTTGAACTGATGCGCGAAAATGTTCATCAGCGAAGAACTGCCTGACCAGTCCACGACGACCAGGTCGAAGAAGTCTTGCTTGGAATGCAGCAGTTCGTTCACTTCTGGGCTGTTGAGCTCGGCTTCGAATATTTTTCTCATGACATTAAACACTGTTTTGAGCATTTCTGAGCCCTCGAGATCAACGTTCCGAAGCTCTTCGAGAATTCCCAAATTGTAAACGAAGCTGAGATCAATTTCCGTTACGTTATCGCGAGTCGACAAGCCGCAAATTGGTTTAGTCGTCAGCACCGTGATTTCGTGACTTTCTTTGTGGAGGTTTTCGATGAGCGGCTGATACACCGCCTGGTGTTCTTTGAACGGAATCGGTAGCACGACGAGAATTTTGGCAGCGAGCGCCGAATTCACCAAGCAAATCACTAGCGACACCAACACAAATCGATAACGCTTCCCCGACATCGTTCTCGGAGATTCTTCTTTACTCGCTTCTTATTTTGCTCTTTATTAAAGGCACACAGTTTGTCTATGACTCACAAACGATTCTTAACGTTCAAATTCTTTTTTTCCTTTGTTGTCTTTAATCGCAGAAATTAGTGAATCAACATGAACTTGACTTTTGTCGTTTATCGGAACTAGATGTTCGGTGTCTTTCACTTAGCAACACGATTTCATTCACTTAGCAATCGAGTGTCTTTTCAATTTCACTTAATTTTGCAAGCACGTAATTTTTATTTAGAATCTTAACGAGTTTGACTGGCTTTCAAACAACCTTTTGCTTTGACGAGTGTCTTTAAACTAAAATTATCAGTCGAAACTACGCTATATTTGTGGCTCGTCATACGCCGCAATACATTCGAGTGACTTCATTCATTCTTGCACACATGCACACAAGTCGGTCGGTGGCGAGAATGCGAGAGAAATGCCAAGTGACGTGTTCTCGGGTGTTTATTTTGACTGAAATTTCGCAAGACACCGGTGGAAAATTTTTACGTCTGTGCATAACAGTTGGTCGTCATATGTTCCGCCTGATTCACAGACCTTTTTGTGCAAACTCCGTTCTCACTAAAAATTACAAAATCACAACTGCTTTAAAATGCACAACAGTTTAAAAATACACAAATTGAAGAAGAAAAGTTCACAAATTGAACAAAAGTGCACAACCCAAATTTTAAAATTCATCACCGCAAGTTTCGCGAACTTTCTGTAAACAATCGATAAAAATAGCGTAATGTTGTGTACCTTCAAAACAAGAACCTTGTTTACATCTTACAAAGTTAATAGGAAAGTTCCCGAAACTTCGAAGCAAGGTTCGCTGCAATTGGCAACTGTAGATTAAACTTTGTTGCGGTAGGTTGTGAAGTGTTTTTCAATTAGTTGAAAGCACTGCAAACTGAACTTTCTGATAGGGAAATCTAATTCTCCAATCGGTGAAAAAAAAATTCACAGAATTTCTATCAATTTTTCATTGTTTCTCATGCTACGAAGCCAGGAACAAACTGGGGCAAGTCCTACTGATCAAATATTTATATGAGAAACGAACACTTTGGTGTTTAAGTGTAGAATTTAAACCACGTATTAACTGCGGTAGTTCTAACACGCGGTTCAAATCCTAATCTCATGAAATATCCAAAGCTTATCAATTATTTTATTTCCTAGGTTTACAAATTCGTGAAAAACTCGATTCGATCAAAACATTATTGCGTAAAGAAGAAAAGTGTTTGTTTCACACTTTGTTCCCTGGGATTTAACTTGTTTTTTTGCTACACATTCAACCGTTTTAGAGGCTCGTCACTCGATAGCCTTGGAATTGTTTTTCTCATCACACAATTCCGCATGAACAGAGAAAAAAAATATTAGCTGCGTGTTTTGAAAACAAAAAGTGTTGAAAATTCTTAAAATATCGAGCCGAGTATGTTCTGTGCAAATTTTATTACGCATAATTGTGTCTCTCAAAAGATTGTATCAAGGTCACGGCGATTATGATGAGACCTAGAAACCCAGATACGAAATTTCGATCAAAACGATGATTTCGCGTGGGCGCGTCTAAACAATAATTTTCGACCAACTTTTCGAGTGCAATCAATTAGGGGGTGGGTCATCCGCTGGAATTTGCAACTATTTGCAAATAGTTGCAAC
>JPYR01000404.1:22105-47352 GCA_000775305.1 Belgica antarctica
CTGTGCCTGGCCCGTCTAGACTGTGCCTGGCCCGTCTAGACTGTGCCTGGCTCGTCTTGACTGTGCCAGGACCGCCTTAAACCTTATCAGAACCACCCAAGTAGCCCTGAACACTTATCATCTCCAAGTTACACTCACCCATGCACATTTTCGCAAAGGCAACGCGTGATTTCTGGCCTCCACTCAGACTGCCCACGATCTGCAACGCAAGTTCTCCGCCCACGCCGAAGCTGCCCAGTTGTCGTCGGTACTCTTCGATTGTCTTGCCCGGGAAGTCTTTTTGCAAAATCTCCACGCACGACACGTTCAAGTCGAGCTGGTCTACGAAGTGCTGCGAGAAGTAACCGAACTTGAGGCCGCGGTGGTGGTGAACGATGCCAGTTGTCGGTGGGTTCACTCCCAAGATGATCTGGAGCAAGGTCGTCTTTCCGGCGCCGTTTTCTCCCACTATGCAGATTCGCGACTCTGAGTTGGATCCGATGTTCACGCCACTGAAGATGATGCGCTCGGTGTTCGGGTATTTGTAGGAGACTTCGTCCATCGTCATCACTGGCGGGTTGAGAACATCTACGTCTGGGAACTTCAGAATCACTTCGGTCTCCTTCTCCACTGGTTTCAGCTCCGGCAGCTTCTCCAGCATCTTGATCTTGGACTGCACGCTGGCAGCGCGGTTGGCGTTGAATCTGAAGCGGTCAATGAATTCTTGCACGTGCGATCGGTGCGCAACCTGTGCCTCCCATTCGCGGCGTTGTGCCTTCAGCCTGTCAGACCTGGTCTTCTCGAAGTTCTCGTAGTTTCCGCGGTACGGGTCGATTCGCTGCGTGTGCAGGTAGAGAATGTCAGTCGGCACCGTGTCGAGGAAGTTGCGGTCGTGAGACACGACGAGCAAGGTGGTCGGCCAGGCCTGCAAGTACTTTTCGAGCCAAATGATGGCCTTAATGTCCAACATGTTCGTCGGTTCGTCGAGAAGCAGCAGATCGGGTCGAGAGAACAGCGCACGTGCCAGTGCCAATCTCATTCTCCAACCACCGGAGAAGGTTCGAGTTGCGGCGGTTTGCATTTGCTTGCTGAAGCCGAGACCGTTGAGAATGATGGACGCTCGGGAAGGCGCTTTGTCTGCCTCGATGTGCTGGAGCTGCTGGTATACCTCGGTCAGTTCGGCTGACTTACTGGGATCCTTGCTCAACTCTTTTTCCAGTCGCCACAGCTCGTTTAGCTTCTCGTCGCACTCCAGCACCGAATCCAGTGCGATTGTGTCATCGCCCACCACTTCTTGTTCCACGTGAAGAATGCTGATGTGCGATGGAATTTGGAGCTGTTTGAGGCTGATCATCCGCAGCAGAGTTGTCTTACCCAAGCCGTTGCGTCCGACGAGACCGTAGCGACGTCCACTGGCGAGAAGCAAGTCGGCGCCGGCCAAAAGCACTCGATCGCCAAATGACACGTCGAAGTTTTCGATTCGTATGTCCATTGATCGTGACTGGCCCTTGGCGTCGAGCTTCGCGTCTTTTTTGTTCATCACCTGCGAGGCGGAGGCGGTCTGGAGGACGGGAATGACGGGAGCCGTGGGCTTATATCCATCTCGCCTTTCCTGCTTTTGTAGAATCTTCGCCTCTGCCTTCTCCAGCTTCTTGGAATCCACCTTGAGACTCTCGTTGCGCTGTTGCACCCAAATACTCGTCATGTTCTCGATCTCGGAATCCACATTCGAGGCCATCTGTCCTAGCACCATCGGTGCATCGAGAATTTTCCTGTTCCTGCTGTTAATTTTCTCATTCTCGGGCTTGAGAATCGTGTGGAAACGTGCGCACAGCGACCGGATGTCGTCTTCTGATCTGTCGTTGGCTACCTCGTGCAGAATTTCACCGATCGCTTCGTAAATCTCATCGCTAGAGTCAAAGTCTTCCAAGCTCGCCTCGAGAACACCTAAAATTGGCGACAAGTTTCGAGTTTACATCAGACTCGAGCAGGTTGGGACTGACACTCACCCTCGACGTATGTCTGCAGGTCCTTGTCGATCGCTGGGAACTCTTTTTTCAGCTCCTTCTTAAGTGTTTCTATGCAGGACATTGCAAATTGTAATAATTTAGTCTAAACAGCGAGCAAAAAATTATTTACGGCAGAGTTTTATCAAAGTCGGTCAAGTCATCGACGGTCGACATTTGAATTCAAAAAAGTCGTTAAAAGAATTGAAACGGATTTTCAATCGCAGTGAACTTCTTCAGTTTGCACACCGGATTTCCACCGGTATGAATTAAAAGAAAATCAACAGAATTCTTCTTGAACACAACTGGACATGCCATCCAACATGTCAGAGATCCGCGAAATGATCATCGATGCTATGCGCGACTACAAGCAACACTCGCGACAAGAAGTCATCGAGAAGGTGCAGGGAATGAACGACGTCAACTTGACAAAAAACGAGAAAATCAATGTCAGCAATGTCCTTAGGAGCTACGCTGGAATCATTAAGGTATCTTCATTGTCTTGAAAGGCTGGAAACCGACCAGAAACCATAAACACACTTTGAATACTATTTTGCACAATTTTCTTCTCGAAGATTCCTCGCGGGAACCGCCAATATCTCTACAAGCTCAGTCATGCCTACCAACACAACGTTCAGCTAAAGTTCCAGCTTTCGGTAAGATTAATTTAAAGAAATTCTTCAATTTTCTCTTTCCACTTATAATGTTTATGCTTGTTTGTCATTTTCATTCGAAGGATGCCGTGAACCAGCTTCATGAACTTCAAGTACAGCTCGAGAACATTCAGTTGGAACAGCAAATTCAAAAAACTACTGTGCAGGTTGTCAAGACCAAGCGTGATGTCTTGAGGGCACGCCGAACGCTGGACTAAGTTGAAAATACCCTGAAAACAGTTTTGAGTCCACAGCAAGTTGTAGTGACGAAAAATAGATCAGTGAATAGTGCTTAAATTGAAAAATTTGAAGATAAATTTATATCATGAAAATCCAAGACCTTTTCACATTGAATTCTCAACATTTTCTTTGACCCAGTCCAAGAAGTCACTCATCCTGGTGTACAAAGGATAGTTATTGACGTTTTTATGCGCTGCCCAAACGATCCCGTGGAGAGTCCACAAACCTCGGAACAATACGAAGAAGCCGCCACCTGACAACAAACAACTTAACACAAGTTTAGATAATAAAAGCTGATTTACTGACCGGAATCCTTGTAACAAAGTCCAGCACCTTCTCCGCCACCACAGAACGATCGTGGTGAATAAATTGGCCCAAGAAAATATTGATAAGATTACCACTGCAAAATAAATTTCCACCTTGTTCGGTCACCAGTGCAACAACCAGTGCCTTTGTTCAATTTTCTTGCCAACGATTTTCAGACTTCTTAGCACTAGCACAAGGCCGCAATCAACGTTAAACAGATTTTTTGTTTTCTTATAACTTCTGAATCTTCATTGTCAACTTTTTTTCACGGTAAGGGCGTTCATATGATGTCTACTGGAACTTGCCGCACATCGAAAATAATTACGTTGATCCATTCTTTATACTTTAGAACATCTGTGTACGTAAATCCTGCCATGACATCGCAATTTGAATCTCCCAAACGTTATGAAATAATTCCCCGCAAAAAAAAAGTACCAACTTTAATTACAAATCCGAAGTGGGGCTTATGCAAACGTTTCTTCCGATCGCCCATTCTGCACAAAACGTGCGTTTACCGGCAAAATATGCCAAGTTTGGTGTCACTAAAAAACAATCTTCTAGCAGATGACTAGGAAAGTTGATTTGCTAGGGAAGAAATTTACTGTCACTCAAGTCCCAACCAGCAGCAATTCTTTCTCGTTCTGTTGGTGGGTTGTTTGAGTTCCACAGACAAACTGGATGAATGATGACCGTTGACAAAATTTCTTCATAAAATTATAGAATAGCACGGTCCGCGTCGTAACGAGCCGTATTTGGGTTCCAGTCATTGTGAATGCGAATGTCATTTGGTGCAAGGTTGATCCTTTCTGTTTCGCTTGCATCAGTCAAGTTAACCTGGGCCCATAACCTGTAGGAATGGTACGATCCATGTCAGTCATTACACGAGAATACCAAGGAACGGAAAAAGATAAGTCTCATGGTGGCGATTCGATCCCCTCCAACTCCCCTTCTCTTTTTTTTATATACTATAAATATGCTATACTGTTATCAGTGCAATAAATCTTATCTTAAAACAATCTTAGTTGCCAGAAGTAGAGTTGAAGTGATTCTATTTTTGCAAGATTTTAACTACGCAGTGTCCTGGTTTTGGCACTAATGGAATGGATCCGTAGTCGAACTCGATTTCTTCCGTTCTGGCAGCTTCAAACTTGTAGTTCTTCAGCAACAAGACTATGGCAAGTTTTGCAACCATTAAGCCCATGCGGAAAGCTGTGAGAGATAAGTTTAGTTAGGTAGAACACTTGATTTCGAGCTGCACTCACCAATACAGTTGCGTGGACCAGCTCCAAACGGCATGTACATGCTTTCATCGTAATTACGCTTTTCTTCTGTGAACCTGTCCGGATCGTACTTTTCAGGGTTAGGAAAGAACTTTTCGTCGCGATGAATTCCAAGCAGCGAAATAATGATTGGAGTTCCTTTTTCAATTGTGAACTTAGTTCAAGGTAGTTGATAAGTTTTCGTGCATTCACGGTTTAGAAGTGGAAACGGATATTTTCTCAAAGTTTCCTTGACGCACAACTCGATGAACTTCATGTCCATGACAGCTTCATACGTCATTTCTCCATCGTGTTCGTCCAAAGTAGACTTTATGTCTTCCAATGCACGGTCCATGAGTTCTTGATCTTGTGTCAACTCGTAAAGGGTGAAGGCAACGTTCGCTGATGACGATTCGCTGCCAGCAATGTAGAAAATAAAAACTTGCGCTGCAATTTCTTCGTAACTCATGTTTTTCATGCTTTTCCCAGCTGTAAGAAATTAACATGAAAGTAACATCTTGGTGTTGATAAAAAACTTGATCACTCAAAGTAAGTCAGGAGCCAACAATAATTTTTCTTGCCTGAACCGATTTTCCATTCATCAGCTTCCAATTTGTTTGCGCTGTTGTTTCGCAGCTGAATCAAATATTGCATCAAATCTTTTTTCACGACGTTGTGCTTTTCACGTTCGTCAATTGTGTTGGTCACCATTCTCATGCAGAAGTCTTTCACGTAATCTGGCAGACTGTTCATCCTTAGAATCTTAAGCAAACTAATTTTGTGATCAGAATTTCAACTTGTTTAGCATAAGTCTCCAAGTTACCCGGGACAAACGAACGAGGCAGCTCTCCGAATAACGTGAACAAACCCATCGTTGCCACTGACTTTCTTCCCAGTGGTTCTGAACTCGTGTTCAGGGTTGTTGATAGTCGAAACCCCTTCCAAACCAAAAGCAACTGATGCCAAACAATCGATTACATATCGACCGGTGAACTCTCGAATCTCGATTACTTCGTTTTTCTCAGCAATTGGCTTCATGTATCATCAGTTCGTCGCCGATGCTTAGAAGAGTTGGAAACATTCCTTTCAATTTCCCCGAAGTGAACGCAGGTGTCAGCTTTGTCCGAAGGCTCTTCCATGCTTCACCAGGCAACGCAAATAGATTGCCACTCATCGGGTCACGTTTAGGGTCACAATAAACTCCGCGGTCGTGGAAGTGCTGGAAATCTCTCGTGAGAATGTTTTTCACCATTTCGGCATCACGAATCAGAATTGCCGGGCGAAAAAACAAGTAAATTCCTATGAACGGTTCCTTTGTTTGCTTGTACAAGTCATATAAAGCAACTCCGAATGACTTTTGACTTTTCGCGACTGACTTGATGTTCCCGAAAGGAAATTCAGCTTTGATGCTGGGAATGCCGACATGATCCCAGTAAGTGTACTGCCGTCTCACAAAAAGCAAGGCCGCAATGATTAAAATCACAACAAGCGCTAACAACATTTTGAACGGAAGCTTGTCAAGAAACTTTGAAGAGATTAGTACCCACACGTTTTACTTAAGAAAGCTGCTAATGAACTGAATGATATTTCACATACGACTCGAGTTTTATTTAGTCATGTCATGAAGTGTCACTTGATTCATTAAAAATAAACACGCCGTGTAGAAGACGAAATCTTATCACGAATTGTGTTTTCATAATTTTAAATTTGTAGTGGTGTGAAGAACGGCCATCAGTTCTGCAAGTACGGAAAAGCCGAAATTTGTTGGAGATTAGCGAATTATAGGCAAAAAAGCATTAAAAGAACTTCAAATGTTTGCCTTGAAACATTCATCAGCAGTCTTTTCCCTTTCACTACCTTTAACATCACTTTTGCCCTTTTGAAAGTCTCCCAATTAAAAGTAAAATTCAACCACAGACTGTAACTTTCTAAAAGCACGAATCTCGCTTCATTTTATTTGCAATGCATTTTATACAATTGAAAACTATATTTTATATTTTACTTGACATGACTTGAGCTTTTTAACAAAATGATAATCGTTAAGTTGACATCCCTGTTGCATCTTTGAATCGAATAAAACTATTTTGAATATTTCTTAACGCTGCAACTTCTGCTGTGTAGATTAACTTGATTATTCTGTAGTTGGCACCACTGTTCCGTTAGGCTGAGTCTCGGTTTTTTTGCGGGCTTTTGCCAAAATTGCGAGAAGTTCCGATGAACGGGCAGTTTTGTACTAAAACATAATTTATTATAGAAAAGTTTAATAAAACTTTACATCGTGACACTCACCCCAGAAACATTTCTCTGGATTGTGATTTGTGATGCAAGTCGCTTCCCTTCGTCTGGTCCACAGTATTCCTCGAGAGTTTTCCGATTCAGCGCAAAAAGTTCATTTCCAGTCAACCCGTGCATCTTTTTCACAGTGTTGTCACTGAAACCCTTCGCTTCAAGCCACATTTTGACTTCTTCCGGCTTTGAAGTCTGCTGAATGAAAATCTCTGGCGTCTTGACGATGTCCAAGTTGCGACGACGTTCGCGGAAAAGTGTCAGAACGTTTTTCAGCTCTTCTTGCATGTCGTCAACTTGGTTGTTTTCGTTGACCGATGATTTCCGTGCTAGAAGTTAGGATTTGAGAGAATTCAGGTTTACAAAATGATTTTTTTAAAGAAGACTAAGAGAAATCGCAGTGGCGGCTTGGAAGTGTACACATTGTGGATTAAATTTTGCAGACAAGCCAGGAACTGAAGACACATGTGCACACAACAACGCCAACTACATTCAATTCTCGATTCTCCAAAATTAACGCTTACAATAACTTGACGTCTGACGACTGTACGATTCAGTCGTAGTGGATTTCAGAGTCGAACGTGGTGTGGTCGGTGTAAGAGGTGGAAGAGGGGGCGGTGGCGGTGGCTTCTTGTTATTGTTCTCGTCACTGTAACTAGCTCGTGACGCCGATTTAATGACGAGTGAATACGGTCTGTTGTTAGTGTCATTGTTATTGGAATTAGTAAACACATCTCCGTCATAGGAACTCTGGTCCGATTGCTGCGATGCATTCCGACCTATAAGCGGTTAGTGTTGAATTGGATGCAGAATGAAAAATTAGTTCGATTGAGTCAGTTAAAAATGATTTACGGCTACGAATTAATCAAATTAAGTTCAACAGTTACGACAAAGGTGAATAAATGAAGAAAGCATGCACAGACTGGACTTACCCCGCAATTTCCTGGTCAAACTCGAGGGTGAATGAGTTTATTGGACTTGCTGTCTACGTCTACTTTATCTATGTTTCTAAATGAAACACTCGCTTTTTGATTTATTTTAAAATTGTCGTTTAATCTAAAACTTTTATTGACCTAATCATCTATTTACGCACTTTTGATCGTGTTTTAATTTACATAATTTTTAAAAACCTATGTTGGACACTAAACATGAATCAAACTCGCTTTCAAATTATATGTTTTGCAGACAACAGCGGTTGAAGACACTTTTCTCCGTAAACAATAATGGGAATTACAATGAATTGTTCGATTTAATTGCACAAAGAAAGAAATTGCAATGCAGATTGAAGTTCTGTGAACTTTTTATGGGTAAACATAAATTAATGAATTGACTTCTGTGGAATCTACATTACGTCGATTTCTACAGAGAGTTCTGTTATCTTATAAATTCCACAAAAACCGTTTTTGTTGATAAATATTTTACACTCACGCACACAGAGTTTGATGGTTCGACGGATCAAGTCGAAGTTAATATTCATATATGAATAATAAAAAGATCTTTAAACGATTGTTTGTTTTTTGGTAAAATGATGGTTTGCAGTAATATTGAATTGTTGTTCGTTTGTTTAGTGGGTGTAAAATAAAATTAGTTTGAATTAAAACTATTCAGTTTACTGTTTTGTTGTGCGAGACATTGTTCGAGAGATATTTTAGAAAATATTCGAGAAAAATTATCTAAAGTCGATTTTCTTAAGAAAGTTTTAGATTCGGTCGATAAGCAAGTGATGTCACAGTATGATTCAAAGTCCCGGTAATGTCGTTTGTAAGACATGCATCGATTTGAAAGTCAACTTTGCTTATGGTTAAGCCTAATAATGTAAAGATAACTAAAATGTCTTTGAATTTGTTCTACAAAATATTCAAAACAGATTTGATTCTAAAATCAATTTTTAATTTTCTGAAACTTCCAAATCAATTTTTTATGACATCACTTGCAATCAACTCAACCCAGTAAATTTAGAATTTAGTCGATTTAATCCTAGTCTGACTTCATCTCTTAAAGATTCGATTGTTTAAAAAACTAAAAACTTTTTTTTCATAACTTGTAGAGTTTCTAACAACGAGTTTTTACTTCTGTCTCAAAACACTTTCATTGTCTTCAGTTTCGTGCGACAAAGCATTTAGCGGCGACGAAAGCCTTTTCTAATGATTAATGTGTAGTGCGATGTGTGCCCATTGTGATTGCAGACACACAACGGGCACCTTTCAGTCGTCTTTAAAAATTGTGACGTGTTGGGTGTTTCGAGTGGATAATAAAAATTAACTTTAATTGATTTGTTTTGGCTATAAGTCTGATATGATGTGGGTGGATGCGTGTGTGGTTGTGTTCGTGTGTGGGTGGACTCGTTATTAATTGAATAAGACAAAACATTAATCTAAACACATTTTCGAAAACAACATAAAATGATAAAAAATAAAAACAGAATGAACGTAAACACATCGAAACATTTATGAGAGATGCCTTAAAAGTATCGGAATTCTCCTTTCTTACCCAAATGCTTGCTGCGCACCCAATCAGCTGGCATGACGTTCTGTTGCCCATGGTCGTCCTAAAATGGGGCGAAAAGATAACTTTTGAGTGATATTGATAAGATTTTCGGGATTTCTCGTGAATGAAGTCATTAATTTTGGGGAATTTATCACTCAAAAGCATGTTCAATGTCAGACTTCACGAATGACAAATCCAAACATTGGTGGAGTCAATTGACATTCTACTTTTTAAACTTCTAAACACTAAAAATAACTCACTCGTCCTTTGTTGTAACCGCTTGCTGTCTGTGGTCCGCCGTACATGTCCTCACGTCCGTTGGAATCGGCAAACGGATGAGTCGTTACGATGGTATGTGGCACGTGTGCGACGCGTCCCCGCATATTCCTGGCCTTCCACCACTTCCTTGTGTCGTCTAAAATCTCCAGAAACTCGCCACGCACGACAGTCAACTCTTTGTCATTGTTGGCCGTTCTTGGATACGTGACCTGCACGATTTTGGCGTCTCTCGCCTGCAACTCTTCGATCCAGGCTTCGGTAGATGGGTCGAGACCGCTGGCGGAGTGTGACCGCTCCATACTCATCATGCCAGCTGCGCCGCCGTTTCTTTCGATTGAATCGACCGAAATCTCACTGCGGGTGGAGAAATCCCGGATGACCGGCGATCCAGGTGGTGGAACATTCATGACGCCAGTCGTTGTCACTGCCGGTGCTTCTCCGAAGTCTTCAAAGTCATTGTAGATCATTCGACGATGTTGTTTCGAATGTTCAAGCTCGTCGATGACGGGGTAGTCGGGTGACCAGCCGTCAAAGAAGACGGGGTGGTAGCCGCCTTGTGGGTTGCCCTTCCACTTGTCTCTGGGTATCGTCCATGCGTCGCCTAGCGATCTCAAAAGCTCCATCTCCTTGCTAGTCACGCAATTGTTCAGCAAATTGACGGCGTCCCGTGTCGGCAGCGGTTCAATAACTCGCGCTGGTAGGTTCGGGTCGTAGCAGGTGTCGTGCGAGGCGTCGACGATCAACGCCAGTGGTGTGAACAAGAAGTGAACCAGTTCTGGGGCGTTGGGGTCGTGAATGTGCGACTTGAGCTTGGCGAGTAGGTTGAACGACAGCTTGAACTTTGCGAAGATGTCAATGAATTCCTTCTCGTGTGGTGGCCGAGTGCGAAGGGTCAATAGCCCTTCACCCGGATCCTTCTTTTTCGACCGGCGGCTTCGTCGGCGTCGCTCGAGTTCGCGACTCGCAGCTGCTGCGTGTTGCAATCGCGCGATAAACTTTTCTATGTCGTCAAAACAGTGATTAAGCACGGTGACGTCACGTTCATACTTCTCGCTCGATGTGGACGACGTTTCGTCGTTTAATCCACCGAGTTCAGAGTCCGTGTCGTCCAAGCCGCGTTCCGAGCGAATCATCGAAATTTTTGGTGAGTTCTGATGCGACGGCCCCATTTGCGAGGGCTTCGACGACGATGGGATTGGGTCGCGGTACTTGGGAACCAATTTTCCGCTGCGAAGCTGCTTCAAGTCCTCGACGAGGTGGATTGCAGAAATACTTTGGCACTAAAATCGGTCGAGAAGTGAGTTTTGTGTCGAACCAAAGGGAATTTCGATAAGATTGCGAATTGTTTGCGATAAAGAAGCCGCGATAAGATTAAAGTAAGTTATTAGAACTGAGTCATGGGGAAGGCAATTTGAGCGGTGTTTAATAATACAGTTTGAAGTGGATTTACAATGGTACAATGGGGAAGGTACAATTTGAAATTTTACTTGAATGAACTGGTTCAATGGAAATCTGGGCAATTAAACCGTTTGAACCTAATTTAGATCATACTTTGAACTGTTTCAGATGCATTTGAACCTCAACCGAATGAACTTCAACCGTTGAACCTAATTGAAACTAACTGATTTGACTTGTCGTCATTTGAACCTTACTGACTCAACTGAACGAAGATTGAACCTAACTGACTTTAATTCTAATTCGATTGAACCTATTTGATCCTTTCGACCATAAATTGATCTTGAAAGCAAGTTCAAACCATGTACAAACGTCTTACCCCCTTATCAACTATCAACACTCACTTGGAAAATGTGCATTTCGGATCTTGAGCTAGTCTCGCCGCCAACGATGAACACCAGAATGTTGTTATACATTTCGATGGGGTCGTTGCTCGTGAATGCTGTCGGTTCTTGAATTAAAGTTGCTGGAAAGCGTTCAATTATGTTCTGAAATGAAAACAATTTAATGACAACTCGAAGAGGCTTTTAAATTTATTTAAATTACCTTCGTCTCGTAATCCATGATCAGCACCCATTGACGGTCCAAGCAAAGCTGCATTTTTTGGGACCAGATTCCAGTCGTCTTTTCAAGCTGCAGCAGTTTGCGCATACCGTCAGCTGGTGACATAATTCCTGACTCTCGGTTGACCGTGAAAGTTGCAAATGTTCCGGAAAATGTTTGTCGCCTTCGACGTCAAGTTGGTGGTCGTCAATAGACCGAGGTGATTCGCCCCGTTCGTCACCCGAGTAACCGCCATTCGGATTATCTTTTCGGTGATGTCTCCTTTAGATGTTTTGTAGAAGTTTTATTGCTGGAATGAAGTTGGCTTCATTTTGAGTTGTTTTTTGATCGAATTCTGAAGTTTTCTCACTCCAAGGAAAAAAACTTAGTTTTAAAATGTTCTTGAGATCATTTACATGCTTTGACCTCTTTTTTCACGAATAACCTTTCAAAAGCTGTTAAAATAGTGTAAATTGAAAATTTTTCCGATGCAGCGAACAACACGACCGTATTTGGAAATTTTTAACGGTTTTGTATGGTTTAGCAGTCTTTAGCAGTCTTAATCCCATACAAAAAGTTCAAAATTTTCAAATACGGTCATGTTGTCCGCTGCATGGTTTTTCCAAATGACGTCACCGATTCTTCTTAAAACAGCTTTGCAGTTGATTCTCACAAAAGTTGAAAATTTACATTGATTGATAAAATGTTTGTAGAAATCTACAAGCAGCGCCGTACTCAGCATTTTCAGAATTTCAACAACTTCATGATGGTCTTTCCATGTAAATGTTTGGTATCAACAAAACATTTTCCATCGCTAAATCTTTGGCAGTTTTATTTTTGCTGTTCGCCAACACTTCATTAGCAGGAAATGTGTTAAATTGAAACTCTCTATGGCTTTCAAAGCATCAGTGTTAAAATCTTGGTCGACAATTGCGTCAAGAATGTTAATAAAGTCTTCTTCATCATCAAAAATCGATTCAAACATTTCACTTTTCATTCCAAAACGACCGAAAACACGAATTGCCTTTTATTTGCTGCACAAACTCTGTTCAATCTTATCTAATATCGATGACTCGTCGTTAGTCTTATCAGTAAACATTTTCACCAACGTTTCAAAAACATGTTTATGGTATAACTCAGAATTTTTGATTTCTACTAATTTTAACAGCTCAAATCAATTTTTCGTCAGTTTTGATCTTCTCCAGACATTCAACAACTGCATCAGTCGTTTTGTGATGCCAAGCATCACTCCATAATTAAAATTATGGAAAAATTTGTTTGAAACACTGTCTTCACTGAAACTGTGAAATTTACTAACCTGGAGCTTTTAAAGATCGCGCAAGACTTTTACACAGCTTTTCAATTGAAAAATCAGTGATCGTTTGAACAACATTCGTATCATATTTTTAATTTTGATTTTCAACAAAGTTCTTAGTGCATAAAACTTGATTTTAACGTTAACGTTTATCTTTAAACTTTATTGGCTCAAAAAACGTTAAACAACTTCAAGATCAATTTCCAGAATATTTGTTGCAATTTTCGACCACTTCCAGCAGAACTTGCGTCATTGTCAGCTTGTCCGGGAATCGTGTGTCAATGCAAACATTCTTCTGAAAGTCGATAACCTTGGCCCTTTCAAAGTCACTTACAATTATTGGGTTTATCATTCTGAGTTGATTGTTATTGACGTAGAATTCTTCGATAATGTTGATTACAGTGAAAAGCTCGTTTTTAAGCTCGTGGATTTGGTTGAAGCTCAAATTGAGAACTTTGAGGTTCAAAAGTGTGTCAAAGGTTCCGTAAACCACTTCTGAAATGTTGTTGATCGACAAGTTAAGAATTTCGAGCTCGTTGAGGCCTGAGAAGGCAGCCACGTCTATCGTTTCAATGGCATTGTGTGACAAATCCAAAACTTGAAGTTCGATTAAGTCCACAAAAGTATCGTTTTCGATTTCAGAAACTTTGTTCATTGACAAGTTCAGCAGCTTCAGTTGAGTCATGTCTTCGAACGCATTCGGGTTGATAGCAAGAAGCCCAATGTTTGAAGCGGAAATTTCCGAAACGTTTCCAACAATGTCACCGATTCTTGCCGGTAGCATTTGCAGTTGTTGGTTCGACAGAATTTGACCCAAGAAGTCGTCAGATTCAATTTTGAAAACGGAGAATTTGATCGAAGTCGAATTTGAGTTTCTGTGAAAAAGTTTTGCGTCAAAATGTTGAGACCAGCGATAGTTTACATTTACTTACATTATACTTTGTCCAGTGATTCCAAACTCTGCAAGCTTTTGTCGCATCATGACGCTGTATTTCTCCAATGAAATTAATTTCTTTGCGACTTTGAAATCCTTCCATAAGTTTGTGGAATTTCTCTGACAATCTTCGTTCTTTGCGGTCAAATTGTTAATCTCAACTTCATGTGCTGCTTCCAACTTTCCTACGTCATGGTGAAGGTCGTGAATAGTCTGGGTGAGTTTCGCGATAATTTTTTCTTGGTTTGTGATTGTGTTGGTTTGGCTTGCAAGGTTGACTCGCATACGATGATATTGAAGCGTCATTTCTATGATGTCGTTTTCATCTCGTGACATTGCCGATAAGCAATTTGTTTGCTTGCGGAATTCGGACGATGACGATTCATATGACGATTCTGTGGTTGGATCGAAACTCTCGGTGATTCCGTTGGGTAGGAAAGACGGTTCAAACGCAGGCGATGATGAATCGGTTGTTAGAAGATACGATTCTGTTGAAGAATTGTTTTCGTCGGTCGAGTGATCTGATGTTTCTGGTGATTTATCTAGTGACTCGTACGATTCAGTTAATGAACTAATCGAATCGGTTGTGTGATCAGCCAAAGCTAATTCACCGTTGAGTAAATCGGTCGTTTGATCCAACAACTCTGTGTCACTGGTTGTCAAGCTTGTTTCATCGGTATCAGAACTCAGTGAATCGGCTGTTGCATAAAATGAACTTACTGGTGCTTCTTCTTGAACGAAACTTGGTTTGGCCGTTTCAGATATAAAATCTGTCAATTCCGGTGTTGTTCCTGAATGTTCACTAGATTCTCGAGGAATATTTTCTGCTAGTTCTTCGTTGTCACTTTCATTTTCCACAGGTGATTGAAATTCTACCAAGTTCTCCATCAGATCCGCAATCATTTTTGATGATAAGTCATCATAATTTGTTGTTGAAGGCTTTTCCAATGAAACAACACCGAATGATTCATCTTCATCGCTAGACTCTGTGATAAGAACAAGATTTTCTGAGAACTTGTTTTTAGATTTTTTTTCTATGTAAAATTGCGTGGAAGAATCAATTTGAATTCCAATTGATTCCGATGGTTTAGCAGCGGGAAAAGTGTTTAGAGCCGTGTTGAGAGTGAAATTGTTGGTATTTGTACTCAGAACATTGATCGTGACGTCGGCTTCCTGTGCGTTTGCGATGAAACAAATCAGAATTGTTGTCAGCACCAGCAACCTGCAAAATTTTGTGTCAGAACATGAAAACCTAAATTAGTTTTCCACTCACTTCATGATATTGCTTTGTTTAAACTCAAGAAATTAAAACAGCATGTGTGTCTTATTCAACCGGAATAAAAATCGGCACTGAAGTATACGAGCAGCATGAATGAAAATGATACGGAAACATTCTTGAACGTCGTAACTGACTGATAAGGAGACTTGGCGCTGTGACGACTTTTTTTCTTAATTCAATCACGATTTTTTATTTTATTCCTAATTTGAATAAGTTTAATTGCACGTTAGATTGAGTTAAAAAAATTAAAAGTCTCTGATTGTCGTTCTCAAAAAACTTGGGTGTGCATTATAAGTAAAGCACGCTATGGATCAAACATTTTAGGATTTTTTTTTTATTTTTTCAACGAAGAGGTTTTACGCGCCGACAATTTCTAAAAACAATCATCAACATTGTTCCCTGTTCTAGTAAAGACGTAGGTTTGTATTCTGCTCAATTTTTAGCGGTTTTTTTTTTATTATTTTCCTTCTTTGCGTCCAAACTTCCATGAATAAATTTTTTGTGGTTAAAAAACTTTTTTGACATATTAACCCAGCTTGGACCCGAATCTATTGTGCTGCCATCGGCTTATGCACCATAGAAGAAGAAGAACCACCATTCACCTTTCACCAACCCTAAAGAGCCTTCTGCTCCTTGAAACCCCTGAATGGTATAAAGAGTTCAGTTGTCACCAGCTTGGAGCCATACAGCCACCTAGAAGCGTGTGATCTCACTTGACGAGATGTGTCTCAATCCAGCCATCAAAGACGTCTTCTTGGTAGCATCCATTTATTTTCGTTGCATCGTCTTCTTCTTCAAGGAAATTTGTCATCAGAGATGGTCGATCACGATGAGAGTCTTCGCTGGATCGAGCAAAGGAGATTCCCCAAAAACTGATCATTTTTCGTATCAGTGGAGCGCAGAACTTCATTTGGTGCTTTTAAACCTTACCATCCTGAAGTCGGACTTCAAAAGCTTCTTGATTTAAGTCTTGCGCGTTAAATAGAATTAAATAATTGGAAATGTATCAAAAGAAGACACAAAAGCTTTGAAATGATCAAAACAAGAAACTATTTTATTGACGAAGTTCTTTCTGTGACATTTTCTGGCAATTGCGCGTTTGCTGGTGGCGGATCCTTGACCCTGTCTGGATACTCAACGTCCTGATAAACATTTTCAAGGAACCACTTGAAATCTTTGCAGCCAAGTTTATCTCGTAACTGCTTCTGTTCTGTCACGTCTCCAAACTCTCTTTTGTTGAAGTTCGTAGCGCGGTAATAAAAACGTTTGTAGTCTCCAAGCCAAACTTCTGCTAAGCGATCGGTGTTGATTTTCACTTCGTGTCCACCTTTGGGATACTAAAATTTCAAAGTTGTTGTAGAAATTTCAAGATCTTTTTTTTATAAAATTTGTAAGTACCGTGTAAGGATGCTTGGATCGGAACAGATGTGCACCGTGGCTGCAAGGTATTTGATATAATTCGCCACCGCACATCCAAACTTTGAAGGAAAGCCTTGGAACAAAAAAAATTACTGACTTTCTTTGCGACAGATTTTCACAAATTTCAAACTTACTCTAGATTTTCTGCGCCCCAAATTTCAAAATATGGATCATACATGCCCAGCAATTCAAAATAATCCTTCATGATAACGAAGAACGCACCAAGCATAGTTGGACTGCGAATTGGATCCCATGGATTCTTCAGCCGCTTCTTTTCCCAGTCTGGAATGTTCTTCCATTTATCTAAAACAACGAAACGTTTTATACGAAATTTAAAAAATATTTTTGTAAACTTACAAATCATGTTCCAATCAAAACCACCAACCATGTAAGTCTTGGGATTAGGACTAAAATAAAAATTAAGTTTTCTCTTGAAAATCTGTCACGATTCCTTGACAAGCGTTTAAACTCACTTGTATTTGTATTGAAGTGTGTGTCCGTCGAGCCCATCAACTACCGGCACTGTCGAAGCGTTTGGATTCTTAGCAAGCGGGTCAATCAGCGGTTGAAGCCAACCTCGCGTGACTTCAACGTGTGCGTCCATAAAAACCAAGGCTGGACCTTCCGCATTAACGCAGCCAATCATTCGGGCTTTAATCAACCCAACACGGAGTGGCGATCGTACGAGTTTAATTTTTGGGTAATTTGCAATAAATTCGTCCAAAGGTTTTTTCAGTGGTTCTGGGAATAAGTAGTTAAGTAACTAATTTGTACATGGAAACATTCTAACTACACACCCTGATCAGAACAATCGTCAACCAGCACGATCTCGCCCAGCAAATGCTCCGGCGTTCGTTTGAAAACCGCAAAAACTGATCGCATTATCAGCGTGAACGGTTCGTTGTGAAAGATCATGATCACCGACGTGACTGGCAAGTTTTCCGAGTAATTTATCTGTCGGCATTCATCAGGCCTGATGTCAGGCAGTTCGCGGTAAAGCGGAATCAAGGTCGACACAAATTCATTGAACGAGTAAATTTCCCAACTTTTGTTGATTTTTTCTTGAAATTCCAGAGACAGTTGCGATGGCAGGATAACAGGTTGTCCCATGTGGCCTGGATTCGTCAGGTTCAACTGTTTGTGGAGATCCAAAATTTCTTGTGACAAAGGCGGTGGATCAAGGTCATGATTTTCAATGTCACCATTTACGGTTGATATTTGGTTTTTAATTTTGACTTTCTTTGCTTTTTGTCTTTCCGTATTTTCCGCAAAGTCGTCTTCAAAGTCGTCAAAAATTGGTTCCATTTCTTTATGTGCCAACTCTTCCTTTTTTATTTTGTTCGCGTCACCACTTCCGCGTTTTGTTTTGTCATCACTCGAATTAAACATAAACACCAGCAGTAGGAACCAAGTGAATCCAACCAAGAATATAAAGTTCCGGAATGAAATTGGTCGCGCCATATAGATTTGATTTGGGAATCGACTGAAGGGACTAGAAGGTAAGATGTGACTGCACTTGGCATTTGTTGTGGAAGTAAATCGAGCGGTGATAAGCACGATTAATATTCATGACTGCAATAATGACAATTGCAAGCAACTTTTTGAATGGTTTGGTTTGTCTTTACTTGAAGTAGTGTTTCGAGGTTGATAAGTGCATTGTGGTTTTGTTCAATACATAAGTTTTATTAATTGAAGACTTTCATTTTTATTTTCGCAGCCAATTGGTGTTCATTCATTCTTGACTTTCTTCCAAGCAATACTGCAAACTTTTAGCCTGTAGAATAAAAAATAAAAATATTACTTAAACGATGATAAAATGTTCTTCGAGTGTATTGAATAAAAAGACGCTTTAACCGACTAAAAAACATATTTTTAAATCGTGACGGAAAGTTATCCAACTTTTTCGTAGTTGTTTCAGCCACAAGTTCAGTCATAACTAGCCAGCCCACAGAAACTTCAACATCACACTCACAAACGGGCGAAAAAGTTTAAAATTAGTTTAACTAAACGTGATCTTTGAAAGTTTAATTGGCAACGATGATTTTTACAAACGCAAAACTGACCGCAAAATTGATTAAACGCAGTCGGTGGTCATCGTTTGTAAAGTTTTTAATCATTTGTGTGCTTTTGTGGCTTTGCACATACTACTACGTGTCAAATTACAAATTGGAAGTTCTGAGTAAAATTGAAACTGAAGATTTAAACATCGTCATGTTGCAGCAGAAAATTCGCGACCTGGTCGGGAATCGCTTCATGAACGATGAAAAAAAAGAAGCATTTGGAGACGCAATCAAGGTGGCACCGCTAACAGACATTAAAGAAACTTTTGAACTTGATGACGGAATCACTGACGAAGCTAGGCAGTTCATAAAAGCGAGTTTAAGTGAAAAGTTTTATTTTTCACCGGCTTTTGCATTTATTGGCTTTTTTATCAAGTACCACTTTTGTCCACTTCTAGGATTTTGGACTTGTCAACCCTGGTGAAAATGGGAATCCAGTCGATCTGCCACAAAACTTGTCAGAAGACATTCAAAAGCGGATTCAGGATGGCAACGATATCTACGGCTACAATTCATTCATCTCCAGCATGATCAGCTTGAATCGCAACATTCCCGACGTCCGAAGCGATATTTGCAAGACCAAAACTTACACAAACTTGCCAAAAGCGTCGATTGTGATTCCATTCCACAACGAAGAGTGGATGTTGTTTATGCGAACCATTCATTCAATCATTAATCGGTCGCCACCAGAATTGATCGAAGAAATTCTACTCGTCGACGATGCTTCGGATCGCGGTTTGTTAGAAAAACAGTTTTAAGATTTTTATCGGCAATTTTGATTGATTTAAGAATTCTTGCACAAACGACTCGATGATTTCATCAAAAAACATCCAATCGTTCGCATTGTTCGTTCACACCGAAGAATTGGAATAATTGGCAATCGAATACTGGGCGCTGTCAATGCAGTTGGCCCAATCCTCGTCTTTGTAAGTTACACTTTTCTCTCATCAACAAATTTGATCACAATCTCACACAATTAAGATCGACAGTCACGTGGAAGTGTCTCCTTACTGGTTAGAACCACTTCTCAGTCGATTTACAGTGAACATGAACGTTCTGGTGACGCCGAAGATGTCGTCGATCAACAAAAACACACTTCAGATGTACACAGACAACAAAGACGCAGGAAACCTTGGCGGATTTGCTTGGAACATGGATTTCAACTGGTTAAACGTAAAGTCGTACGAAGGCGATAATCCAACCGAGATGTGGGAACCAAAAAAGAGTCCGACAATTATTGGAGCGCTGCACGCGATTTCAAAAGAATTTTTCATGCACGTTGGCATGTTGGATCCTGACTTTGACATTTGGGGCGGTGAAGACGTTGAGTTGAGCTTTAAAGTCTGGCTTTGCGGTGGAAAAATCGAGTACGTCCCATGTTCGTTCGTTGCACACATGTACAAGTCACACAAGTACACTGTAAGTTGAACTGAACTTTCGATGAAGATTTTTTATTCGTTTCCTTCCAGTGGCCGAAAGGAAAAGGTGGTTACCGGTGGAACACCGACCGGATCGCCGAAGTATGGTTGGACGAGTACAAACGCTACTATTACCGCATGGTTGGCGACACAAAAGACCGAAACTACGGTAACGTAAGCGAGCGAATCGCGATAAGGGAGAAAATTGGCTGCAAACCGTTCAGGTGGCTAGTTGAAAATGTTTATCCGAATATTCCAATTCCGGATGAAATCAAAGACACAACTGCAGTCACGACAACGACAACTGAAGCATCCGCGAAGACAACTTCCGAAATCACTGAAGCACCAAAAAACGATAAGCCTTTAAACGTCAAAAACTAACTCACTTCGCGATCTTTCGAATGCATGACTGCATTGTAGTCGACTTTGTTTTTGCTTTCTAATAAATTTCCGTTGGATCCAACTCAGCAATCATCTTGTTTGGAATCTTTTTATGTTTTCTCTTCGAAGTACAAACGACGACTGATGATCTTCATCGTCTACTTTAGCAACAAAACGATGCAATTGAAGGGGAAATCTTAGCAAAATTGAGATAAGCGCTTGAAATGGAACTTTCTCTACGCCAACGTGAAATTCCATCCGCGTCACTTGAGTACATCGGCCACTGAAAACTAAAGCGAAGAATTTTCTTATCGATTTGTCGCTGTCTTTGTAAGTCGCTAGATTCCAGTTGATTCTCGCCAAATATTCGGTTACATTGTGGATGAAGTGGAATTCAAAGGCAGCATGCTTTTTTTTCTAGTTGGATAAGTTTTAACAAATCTTTGCAACATATCATCGATTGTGATTTTTATTAATAATCCAGTTTTCCATGATTTATAAACCAAAAACACTGGAGTTTTCAGAACCAGATACTAGGTTAATATTTAATGTCGTTTTGAAACCAATTTAATTGAAAGTTTTAAGAAATTTGCAAGTTTAAGTTGATTACAAAACCAAAATTTCCCATCTTGTAAATTCTTCAGGCAAGTCTCGAAAACTTCCCACCCCAAAATGAACAATCAGAACATCAAATTTCAAGAACAATAATCCGATAATTTTTTGATTCATCATGCACCATGCGCTTCATCATCTCGTTTTGTACATGCCACTTGATATTACAACAAAGTCGAGTGTAGCGGCGGATGACTGAAAGCAACACGTGCCGACGTGAATTGTAAAAACGTCGTTAATCAGGCGGTTGACAAAAACAAAATTGATCTGGGATGCTTAAGCAGTGTCTGTTTTTATTGTGATGGTGATTAGTTTAAAAGAATTAGAAAAGAAAACCGTCTTGATCACAAGCCTTTAAAATTAGGATAAAGCAACTAGTTTTGACATTCTTAAAGTTGTCATCGAAGCGTAAAACCTTAACTTTGCAGTGCAAACATTTTTGACGACGGGTGAATGAAGTTAAGTAATCAATTTTAACCTTAAAGTCATTCCAACTCAAAATTTTAATGACTCAATCGCTTTTCCATTGCCAGCACAATCAATTAACGAGATGCACTTGAACCATTTAACATCCAAAATGCAGAAACAATCGAAAGAGATCCTTAAACTTTATTTAATCGAGTAAAAGTTGAAGAGTGGAACGAGAAACTATCGAGTGTGAAGAAGCCGGCAGGCGAAGGGGAAGATAAACAAGGGCCTAAATGGCCCATAAAAGTATTCACTGGAAAAGAAGCTAGAAGTTCAGTGTGGAAAAGATTTTTACGACACTCCAGTGATGAATAAATAATGCGACAAGTGGAAAGGGTGTGATGGTGCAGGGCGAGGAAGAAATGCAAGAATATTAATTTTCAAATGTTTTTCTCTGTTTTCATTTATCAATTGAAAACAATGCCAAACGACTGAAACTGATGCAGCGCACAGCAGCGTGTGACTTGCTTTATTTTTGTCGTGTCTCAAGGGACATCCGACCGAAAACAGATATCAAATGAATTTTTTATTGATCCGGAGAGTGAAATTGCAAGTTTTCCCACGGTTTTCTCACGAAACAAGTGGTGGATTGCATCGAGATAATCGCACTTTTGATGTTCTCAAATGTATATGAAGGTGAATTCGTAAGAAAACAAAGAAAGTTTGATTTTAGAAACTTGAAAGGAAGTGAAGTTTTAACAAAGACTGATAAATCACGAATGTTCGGTTTCTGATAAAATATTATTACACCTGAAATGCACCTGAAATACGGAATAATAAAACATTCATAAATATTTTATAAAAATTATGTTTTTTACGTCCTTTGTATTCAAATTAAACCTTCCTTCTGTAAAGTTTATTAGCAACTTGACACTGAAAACAAATTTTCTGTGCTGTCTCAACATTTTCTTTTGCAAATCCAGATTTCGATTCCAGAGAGAGATTTTCCAAACACTTTTCGATCTCTCACAAAGCATGTTGACGCTCTCAATCTAGTACCACTGCAAAATCATCCTTTTTGGCATTGTGATTGTCTTATTCAACGAAACTCCGCCCCTTAACACCAGCTTCTGTCTCTCTCGGTCTCTAACGCCGCTCGCAAAGCATGGCATTTTTTGCCCAATTCAAAACCCCTAAAATCAAATTGCCACGGAGGGTATGCAGGGATTTTTCAACAGTTCCGGGACTTTACACGCATTTTACTTCCGTTTTCACTTAATCTGTTGTAAATAATCTTGTTTTAATCCATAAATTCAAAGATTACTTGTCTACGTCACTACCGAACTCTCCCCAAGCTGTTCTTTTCTATGCTGCACCCAACCTCCATGTTATTCACTGTTTGTCTTTCTTTTCATCCAATTCAGGATCACTTTTTTTGATTCTCTCTCTTCTTTCTGCTTCCCTTTATGTTTCACCAGCCCTCGACGGTCCGCTTCGCGTTCGAGACTCAAACACAACACAGAAAAAAAAAACAATTGAGTTCACTTTGTTTATTGAATTAAGCTTATCATTTGATTTTTGATATTTCAAGCTATCGGTTTAACGGAGTCGGATCCAAAAAGGTCGCGGTTGTCTTTTTTCTCCTTTTTCTTGTCTCGGTGCAGGCAAAAAACAAGAAGAGAACGCAGTTCAGTGCCGAAAAGTCGGTAAAATCTCAAAAGTTCTCGTTAATTTAATTAACTTTAATTTTATTATGCACACAGACGGTTAAGTTACAGATTTTCACTTTTTCTCGTCCGTCGTTCGGTCTCGTGGAGTGAAAAACTTTTTTGTTGTGATTTGAACATAAATTTATGCGTAATTTGCGTGAACATCGAAATTAGTGAAGTTCAATTTGCAATTAAGTAATAAATAAAGAAAATAGTGTATTTATAAATAAAATGTGTTTGGATATGCTGTGTTAGCTGATCAACGTCCGTTCAATCGATTGTAATCGACGGTAGTGATATAAAAGCAAATGTTAGGCAGATTTAACGGATTCCATAGTGGATAATTAGTTTGCTGTTGTGAAAACCACAGAAAAATTGTTTGAAATTATTTTGAACACAAAATTACAAGAATTCTATCTGCAATTTTATTTTATTAAATTCAAAAACAATTTAAAATGCAGTGAACATTTAGAACATTCAAACCAAATTTTAAAAGTTTTGAACAACAATTAACAGTTTGGATTAAATAAAACTAATAAAGTGAATCATGGATTATTCATATCTGAACCAAGCCGCCGCGTCTTTTGACTCAACATGTCTCCAGTCAATGGATCCATCTGGACTAAACATGCCTTGTTCCTACGGTGACATTTCGTGCAATCAGATGTCGCAAGCCGCATATCGCTATACAGCAGCGGCGGCCACGATGGCTAGGTCTTACAATCCGGTTGGTGCTGGAGTTGGACCAGGAAATGGAATGAGTGCACTGCATCATGCAACTCCAGTAACACAATGTTCGGTCATGGGTGCAAGACAGGATGTTCACAGGGCATCGATGTTTCCGTCGTCAATGAATTTACAATGTAAGTTGTGTTTTAGAAGTGAAAAGAATCTTCCAGGATTTATTGACTGAAAATTTGGTCTAAATTGACAAATTCTACTACACAAAATGTAAAGTGTTAATGGTCTAAAGCTGTCTTCAAACGTCGAAACCAAAATTCATGCATAATTGAACAGTGACAAAATGGCTTTTTCTATTAAAATGCTTGTCAAATTTCAGCGTTTCAAATCATTAAATGTTAGTAGCATACGAAACTGCATTTTAATCAACTGTCTTCATCTAATTTCTTGAATCAGACAAAGAAAATCCAAGCCAGCAAATCTCCGTCAAATCCTTTAATTGCACTTCCATACACAACACTTTGAACGACTTAATCGCTTTACGGCTTCCCGCACGTTAAATAATTTAGAAAATCCTTGAAACAATTGCTGTCGGTGTCGAAAGCAAAACCGCAAAGCTTACAACACCTTCAGAAGTTATTTGCGTTCAAAACTATAAATTCACCTCTTGGAGGTTGCACAATCGTTAATTAATAATAAATTAAGTGACTGAGAGGTCGTGAACATGCACATGGAAAACAATTTCACACGTTCGGGCTAAGAAAGTTTGATCAAAATTTCAATAAACCGTGGAACGTGTAAATTTGCCGACTTTTTATGTTTCTCGAGAATTCCAATAAAAAGATGAAAATTATGATGAAATCCTGAGACGTTAACAGCTCAAATTCATAAAATTTTCACCTTCGCCCGATTGAAACTTTTCATGGAAATTTTATTGGCCCGGGACGCACTAAAATGATGAATAAAACAGAAGGATGTGCGTTGGCGTTGATCATGTAAGATGTTTAGCCCGTTCTCCCCCAGGTTTTGATGTTTCCTTACCGTTGAATTTGTTTGCTTAAGTCTAATGTCAGCACGTCTTAACTTTTCGCAGGGAAACGAGCGCACATAAAAAGAGTTTGATGAGATTTTTATGGCAGCTGCTGCTGCTGCCGCACTTTTTATGTTCATGTGAAGGCGGAAAAAGTGAAATTCAATCGACAAGAATGACATGTTGGCTGATGTTTGATGATGCCACTGAATGGATTATTTGTTGATCGCGTTCGTGAAGCGTGGAAAATCGACATAGAGATTCGTTGCGAAATCGCGACGAGAATTTTTAACAAGTTTTGTGAGATTTATTGATAGCCTAAAAATGTTGAGTCTTTGAAAGTTTATTTCTTTTATAAACTGTTGCAGATTTTGCAGCAAGCAATGACGTCGACATAACCATTTGTTTTTGACAAAATTCAATGTGCGATCGTATTAAATGATAAATGTTTCTATTTTTAAAAGCTTCACAGTTCAAAGTTCTGCTTCTTTAAATCTTATTTTAATGT
>JPYR01000404.1:51664-69158 GCA_000775305.1 Belgica antarctica
CTTTTCCCAAATTTTCGACAATAACTTCAATTGAATCGTTTATTTGGCTTTTTACAATTGAATCACTCAACTGAGCAAAGAAAAATCACCTCAAAACTGCAAAATGTCACACAACCAGTAAAAAACACTGATGATCGTGTTAATAGATTTATTTCCACTTTATTTAACTTCGTTGATTCTCCAACCGGGTTTTTATATTTACAATAACAAATGAATTTTAATTGAATTAATAAACTGTACAAACTTTTTTCTGCATTTTCACTTGAGCAGAAGCATTGAGAGAAATAAAATAAACAGCATGCATGGTGTATGTGCACTGAAGCGGGCGCGAAGGGAAGGGGAATGGAAGCAAACAACAAATGTCATGATTTTCGATGTCGCACAGAATATTCTCATGCTATTTATGCACTTGCTGGATCTACAATCGCTTTGTTGCTTTCTTAAGTTGACAAAAAGCTGGGATGATCCAATGAGAAGTGAATAAAACTCAGAACAAATTCTCCTGAAATTACGTCACATCAAATTTATCAACCATTCATTTTTTTACAAAAGTGAGTTTGCATAAAAATTGTTCAATTTTTTTATTGTTGACATCACTTTAGCATCAACTCCGGCTTTCTAAAATCACCCTTCCACTCCTGCCAATCGTTAAACGCTTCTGGTAATCTTGAGTCATGTTCTGTTGTTGTTGCTGCGGTGTATCATGGACGAATCTGCTAAATTGAAATAGAATAGAGACGAAGACGACAATTGAACCCTGTTTAATGCTGTTTAGTGACTCAATTCAATGCTTCTCCCCTACCCTGCGTTTAATTAAACAAAAGCGGCAGAAAAACGCAGAAAATTCATCACCCTTAGGAAGATAAACAGGCTCAGTGTGTAAAGTCAATAATGTCATCATAAAATTCATGTTATGCTTAGGAACAACATCGACAAACCTTAAAGCTCAAAGGGATTAAGAGAAATTCATGTTTATTGTTTACATTTCGTTACACTTGACAAAACATTTTGCCGGTTGCTTCAACGTGGTGCCGGAGATAATTTGGCAGACTAGTTTTATTTGACTGCCGTTTAGAAACTCGAGAAATTACAGTTCATGATGAATGTGTTTACTTGATTATCAAATCTTAGCGTTTTGTGTCTCGAATAATCTTCTTAAATTTAACTCACAAATTGCATTAAGTGGCTTTAATTTGCTTGCTTAGAGGTTGAAGCCGATTTGAATAAAAAAAAGTCATGTGGAAGTCTTGATAGAAAACGAAAAATCGATCGAACTAGCGTCGTGCTACGTGCTCACTCAGCACAAGTGTCACAAGACCCAATTTGTAACAATCAATCAGTAAGATCTAAAGACGTTGATTCGATAAGTTATCACCTGATAAGAAAATACTTTGGACGTAGTTGGCCACTGCTAATAAGAAATTTGTCAAGATATGATCTTATAGATGTGCCTTTGCTACTTGATCAATGACTCAGTTATTTTTTCGACACCAGGTTATCATACTGCTTTGGCTGGCCTGCTACGGACCAGGCAGCGAACTGTAAACGCAGCTTAATTTTTTTTTCAATATGTTCAGGATTGAAGTTTGGATCACCATTTGCTGCTCTTTGCTGTTTCTGTGACAACACCACTAGTAAATTTGATCGGATTTTCCTGTGTCGGAGGTCAATTCAAAATTCCCGGGAGAAACTTCACTTGCATCGTACTTGTTATAGTCATAATTTGGAGCTTGATCATCCGAACTTGTTATCAATCTTTGGTTTTTGAAAATCTACAAAGTGACTTGCGAAAACAAAAAATATCGTGACGTTGAATCTAGTTTTTTTAAAAAATCATTTGGAACCCAAAGACTTCAAGTTACTGCGTGTGGCTGACTTCAACGACACTTTGCGGCTGATCCTAGAAACAAAGCAGTAATGCTGGGTCCAAAACTGAACATTTACTATTTAGTAAGGTTTAGCAATCACAATCCATACTTTGAAGAGTTCAACGAGAAGATTGGACAAATAAAACAAAGTGTAGTTCTGTTCAAGGAAAACTTGGAAAATTATACATTTTTAGATCAACAATTGTTGAAGATATTGAATCACAAAACCTGACAATGATCCATTGCGTTGAACTTGAAATTGCGTTCATCGTATGTGCTGTTCCAATGCTGTTGGCCATCGTTGCATTTTTTATTGAGACCGTTAGGCATAATGTGCAGAAGATCATTTCAAGAAAGAAAAGCAAACTTAAAAAAGAAAAACGCTTGTGTTTTTAGCCAAGAATCCTTTAAAAAAAATAAGCAATGCAAACATCTCTTATTCTTACTTCATTTAAACTCAAGGTTGCAAACATCTTAATTGCATCAAAATAATTTCCCTTCGTTCACTCATCATCAAATCGACGAACAGTTTCACAGGTTGAAGATAAGAAGTATTTGCACGACGCTTCCCTTCGCAACTTTTCTGTGTTCATGTTTGTTTCCAGCTTGTTTGCCGTGACAAAATGTTTGCCTTTATAATTTTTCTTTCTCTTTGTCTCTTCTGGCAAAAAAAAGAAAATAAATTTGTTCATTGTTTGAAGACTTTAATGAACTTTAATGAACCTTCAAGGGACTTGGGAGGCTGGTTGTTTGGGTGCATTTGTGGAAATAAATGTATCAGGTCATTGTGATGGAGTTTTGATGAAATTTAGTTAAGGATTTTTATATAAATGTAGTTTTTACCAGAAAATGTCTTAAACTGTGATTTGTTTTTAGATTTGAAATCAATTTTAACATTATGCGCTAATCGATAGTTTGGAATAACGATTTTTATTTGAAATTTTTTGTTAAAAATAACAAAGTCTTCAACTTGCACTGCAACAAAAAAATTAAATCTTTTTTAACTCATGCAAAACCGTTCAAATTTTTCAAATACGTCGATGTTGTCGTCAGCACCATTTGGAAGATTAACAAGGAACAATTTTATTAGATTAACGAAAATCAAGACCAGCTTGTTAGCATTGAACTGCCAGTCAAGGTTAAAACTCGTACAATCTCGTGGCAAACCTTCTTCAAAACTAGAATTGCAAGTCGAAATATTTTCTCGACTTTTAATCCCCGATGTTTGTATCAAATTCAGCTTGCGACCTTGAAAACAGCTTCATAACGTTCACGAACGTGCAGGTAGCGATCAAAAGGCTCGAGAATATTTAAGTCACGAATGTTCTTCTATTTATATCGTCTCTCGACTGTTCAGCAAGCCAACAACATGAACAATTTTTATTTTTACTCCATTTGATTCATCGTCGTTTCTCACTTTCGCTATTTTTAATTATCGCATGGACACAGAAAATTAAAAAAAAAAGCTATAAATTGACTATTTTTAACCCTGGAACGTCATCAGTCAGAACTCTTGCCGCAAAAAAGCTCTTGCGATCGAAAATAAACTAAAAAACAATCCGCAAAATCGCTTCTGACTGTTCCAATTAATCTCCGTCAACCCCGAAGGCACGAAAGGGTGAGATCATTGATAATGAATACGGTTGTCGCCCCCAAAAAGCTGCAGTTGTGCATCCAAATGCACTTTGTGCAAATTGAATTTCGAGCTGTGTTTTTTGCTGTTGCACATTGCCGCCCAGTCCCATCAAACAGACACAGTCCCGGAGGTGCCAATCGACGTGCTACTCAAAACTTTAATTAAATTCTCGCAATCAAATCAAATTAGACTAAAATTGCTTCCCATTTCTGCACAGGTCTGGTTCCAGAATCGGCGCGCCAAGTTTCGGAAGCAAGAACGGCTGGCCCAGCAGAAGGTCTCCAACTCCAGCACGGACTCCATCTCACACGTGAAAAGCGAGAACAAGTCAGGCACGCCCAAGGATGTCAAGCCGCCCGGTTCGCCTCTGTCCAACGTCTCAACGACGCCCAACTCGAGTGCATCATCGCATCAGTCGAACAGTGATATCAAACCAATCAATGGTAATTAACGAAATTAAATTCTGTCGGGGTGGCAGTGTGGGGGGAAGTAAAAATTCACTTCATCCATTCTCCGTCTCCCTCACGCCCCGGGACATACAACTCCAAATGAATGCTAATCCAATTAAAAAGATTCACAATAATGATCACATCCTAAACACACCGAAGGGATGGGACGGGATTTTGTTGGGAAATTCATTGATTTAATGGCCATCACTGCTTTTTTTTCTCTTTCGCTTGCTGTGAGTGAGCAAAATCTTCATTTCAATTATGTTCAAATGTGCTTTTACTATTTTGAAAGAAGATGGAAGCAGAAGAATGATAAATAATTGAAATTTATGGTCAATCTCGTGAATCATGGAGAAACATTGACTGCAACTGTGTGTGCCGATGGTGCCGTGAAGAAATTGACGGCGACATGAACAGATGACCCCGATGTATCGATTTCTTCCGTTCACTTAATAATTCACACCAGATTGTTCCGTGTATGACTTATGGATCGACTAACGGAGTTTGAAGGCTTCACTCGCCCCACCAATTGGGTTAATCCATAAATAATAAACGATACAAGGGGGAAAACTATTTTTGCCGCTTTCAAGTTGTTTCGAAAGTGAGATTGCATAATTTACACACTGAAGCAGTCTATGAAGTTCGAAAGAAGCTGCCATGTGACATCATGCATGTTGCTTTTCATCATTTTGGAGAAAGGAGTTGTGAATTTATGGTTGGATGCGTCAAAGGATTCGAACCGCCAGAAATATCGAGTTTAATTTCTAACCTGAAAATATTTTCTTACAACTATTTAAGGTAAACTCTCCGTCGAATCTGATCTCTTAAATCCATCGAATAATAACAATAACAACCACAAATGGCCGACATCATGCGCGAATCTTCTGCAAAACAGCATAAACTGCATTAACAACAGCAGCAGCAGTTCCACCGGATCGACGACGAATAACAACATCAGCAGTCAAGCAAACAATAACCACAACTTGAAGCCATCCAATCATCTAACAAGCATGTCGTTGAATCACGCTAATATGCAGTCACATCACCATCATCATCACGCTTTGACGTCGGCACTGTCGTCGCCGTTCAGCTCGCTTCTAGGGGCCAGCGGTGGAGCCGGCTACTTGCTCGACCCACTCGGAAATCTGCAAAAGTCCGCAGCTTCAAATCATTTGTTCTGAACGTGATTGCGCTGTGTAAGTGGCCGATGAATTTTTGTATAAAGGAAAAAGTAGATGTTGATAGAATTAAGTAATTAGCCGTAGACATTAATAAGACTCGTACACATAGGAATGGACACTGGCGCTGACAAACATGGGAGAATCGAAGGGAGATTCATTAAAAATAAAAAATTCTCGTAATCAAAACTAATTACACAAATTGCGCCATTAAAAGCAGCTTTGATGTGTCACATCTGAGCGGCAATTAATGGTCCATGTTCTTCTCCCATTCTGCCCCCACCAGTTTGTCTTAATGATGACAAAAAAATAACAGAAAATTGTAGGCACAAAACGCCAATTAAAAAACCAGCGAAGAATGAGACGAAATAATGATTAATTATTGTATACGATCCTCGTTTTGTATACGACGGGCTTTATGAGTGGCAAAATAGACACAAATATTATAAATCAAGTGACATTGAAGCTTTGGACCCTAATTTCAAAAAAAAGTTTTTCATTTAGACGTTTTTTGTTTGGTCTGTTAATGTCAGAAGTTTAGTTGACATAATTTGGAGAAATTCTTCTGCAATTTTTAGATAATCACTTTAGTAGCTCAGCAGACAACATCAAATTACAAGAATTAGACAAATTCAAACAGCAGAAAATTGCACGAGCTTTCAACCTTTGATTAACTGAGATAATCTTAGATAACATCCAAAAATTCATCCCGAATTTTCCATTAAAGAAAACTTCACTAACACGTCTTGAACATCCTCTTTTAATTCATCACAGTCACTTAATTGATTAACGATTGCTTGCCCATCTTGTATACGAAAGTAGCCATGCAGAAGAAATAAACGAACATTATTTTGGACAAAAGACGACCCTGGAAAGCTGCCTACGATGAAACTATTGATACTAAAGATACTGAAACCATGTATACACATCCCCAATTAACAAAATGAGAAACTCTTGAGAAGCGAAGAAGCCTAAATGAGATGAAAAGTTGGATTTCTTTCTCTGATTTCTAATTAAACTTGAAAATCTTTTGTTCTTTTTCCTGTTTACAAAACGTTTTTCTTCCGAATCCAAAAGATTTCATTCTTTAAAAACCTGCCACGTCCATAAATTATCCCTTCGTTTCTAATGATCTTCATTTTCCTTCTGGGGATGATTTGACAGAAGTGTCACAAGAGTCAGTATATCAACAAAAAATTGTAAACAATTGTCAGACTCTGGATGAACTTCATTGTTTAATACACTTCAACGCTAAATTGTATGATTGATTGTTTAGAAATTCTTATAAATTACTTAAAGACTCAAGTGCAAGATGATTCATCATCAAAAATTATCTGATGATCATTGATGTATTGTTTAATGCATAACGGTGATCAGTAATGATGGTTGACAAACAGTTTCTTTGAAGAAATTATCTCTAAATATTTTCGTACGTAAAGCTTCTTGAAATTAACGTTGTCAGAATCTTGTGACACTTTCCCAAATTGTTCCTTGAAGAAAAGCCCAAAAAAACAAATACGAAAGAAAATGGGAAAGCAGAGAAATTGAAGAAATCTAATTCCGTATCCAATGAACGAATTGTTTGCATTAGGAAAACAAGAAATAAAGTTAAAGAAACTTTGTAAAAATTTGAGGAAATAAAATAAAAAGAAATTTTAAAGAAAAACTGAAAGGAAAGATTTTGCTAATGATTTCTAGGAAAGGCAAGAAATAAGCCCAATAAATTCGAAAACAAATCTCTAAGTTGTTTTGATTAAAGGTTTGTAGTGAAAAACCTTAATAGTTGAGTTATTTTCACCGAATTCAGTTTCTAGATCGTCTGAACATTATCGACGTTAATGTTATCAAAAAAACTTTGTTTTTGCATTGTTAAAGTGTCTTCTAATTTAAGTTATTATGACTCAATTTTGTTTTCATCCTTTATTTTTTCCAATTCACAACATTTCTATTTTTTTCTTTCAAATTTGATGCTAAACTCTTTCTAGAAATTCCTTCTGACGACATTTCGCGTTTCTTCTGCTTTAAGCTAGCAACAGCAAAGTGAAAACACATTTTTTTTTATCTCAAACACAAAATGAAAAAAGCGAAAAAAATTCACAGACGAGAAAACTCCACCCACGCGCCGCAAAACGTGCGCAGAAAAAATCGAGAGAAGTTGGAAAACCTTTCACGCTCTCAACTAAACCTTTGCTGACACAAATTGTTTGAGTTGAATTTTTTCTGGTGAAGGGAAGTCAGGAGAATGGAATTTTTAATGAATTTTCATGCAATCGGGAGTGAAAATTTTGCTTGTTTACTCTGAAAACTTCTGGTACAATCTTTTTTGAATTTTCAGTCCGTTGTGCAATATTAACTTTCCAAAACGCAATTTTAAACATGGAACCGGCCTAATAACGAAGTTTTCAAGAATTAACACAATGTTTAGAATTTAAAACTTCAACCAAATCTCGTTAAAGCTTGTGTTTAATTTTCTTAAACACTTGTTCAATCAACGATTCCTACAAAAAAGAAAAATCCCGTCAAACAAAATCCAACATCAAGTGAACATTTCAACTAAACAAACTCGTCATACAGATGAGTCACAATGCAAATCTTTACTTCCCGCAAATTTCTCTCTCGGAAAATTCAAGAATTTCGCTTTCGTGTGGGTGGAGTGGGGATGACAAATGAGATATTTGCCAATTTTGTTGCTTCTCGACACGAGAAAAAGAAAATTCTCTCGTGCGAAGGGTTTTCGTGAGTCAACAGCTGTTGGGGCTGTCTTCCCCTCATCGACGTGATCAAAAAAGAGAAAACTGAGAAGATCGCATCTATTGGATCTACATAGCAGGTGATCGGAAGGGGAAAATAGCGATTCAGAAAACTCTTAAATATATATTCATATTGAAGGCAGTTAAAGTGAAATCAGTCAGTAACAGGCAGCCGATCCCTACACCCAGAACATTTCAAGTGAACATTCAAGTAAAAATTACTAATTAAAAATGTCATTGGAAAGACAAATCCGCAACAAGCTCGCTGGAAAGCGCAACGCTGAACAAGAAGCTGAAGCCCAAGAATGGGTTGAAACAGTCATCGGCGCCAAGTTCCCACCAGGCGAATCCTATGAAGACTCACTCAAGGACGGAATCATTCTCTGCAAGTTGATGAACAAGATCAAGCCTGGATCAGTCAACAAGATCAACACATCCGGTGCCACCTTCAAAATGATGGAGAACATCAACGTCTTCCAGAAAGCATGCAAGGCATATGGAGTTGCTGACATCGATGTCTTCCAGACCGTTGATTTGTGGGAGCAGAAGGACATTTCACAAGTCACCATGACACTCTTTGCACTTGGACGTGAAGTGAGTTAATAACGCGATGAATTTGAGGTTAGGTTTAATCTGAACTTTCTTTTACTCAGACTTACAGACACCCAGAATGGACCGGCCCATGGCTTGGACCAAAACCATCAGAAGAGAACAAACGTGATTTCGATGAAGAAACCTTAAAAGCTGGCCAAACTATTATTGGACTCCAGGCTGGACAGAACCAAGGCGCATCACAGGCCGGACAGAACATGGGCGCTAGCCGCAAAATCATTCTCGGAAAGTAAATTTTATTCCGACACACCATCTGGTTCAAATCAAACGTGTCATTTTATAATTTCGCAATACGTTTTAAGTGAAAAGGAAATAAATATGCGTGGAAAAGTTTGTAAAAACGTTTGAAAATGATTTTTCGAATTTGAACGTAATAAAAATTATGTTTGTGTTTTTTCCGTCAAAACTTCAAAGACTTTTCAATGAAAATAATTCAAAGTTTCCCGAAGTCACTGCAAGTCAATGACCAAATATGGTTGTTGGTTTGTGAAACGTGTTTGCAAAAAGGGAATTCCGTGACGGCTTTTCGAGTCTATCGAACCTTGTGAGTGGGTTTTGGAAAATCCCGAGTGTCTTCTTCCAACCAACACCTGAACAATCAAAACAGCAACCAACACAAAATTGAATTTGAAAAATGAGAAAATATTTGAAAAGAAAATATTCTCAAGGTGAATTTTCATTTTTGAAGTAGGGTGACTAGATATAAGGTTGGATTAATGCTGTCAAGTGTATTTCACGACAAAAACTTTGCTATTGTTTACAATTTAAAAAAACTGGAATTTAACGGACATATTTTAATAAAAATCTCCATGAACGTCCTTTGGAACGTTTAATAAATTTAAATGTGTTTTAAAGTTAAAAAGATCTTAAATTCAACAGACAGTCCCGCTTCATTCCTCATGGTCACCTTATCACCTCAGCTAAACTCATTTCTGCACACTGTTCTCTTTGCTTTGAACTTTTATTTATTTTCATCCAACATTTTTAAAGTGAAAATTAAGCGGAGGTGTAAATGAAACGATGATCTTCGTAATTTACTTTGCATACCTTGATGAATGACTTGGATTCCATTATAGATTCTAATAATACATTCACAACGTTTGTGTCTGTCACAGAGTAACCACATTCTTACACTCGGCTAAGCGGTGGTTAAAAGCATCTAGAAGCGCAGCGTCTTCACTTAGTCGCCAATCTTTGCTCAGTCTGGTGAGACAGTTTCTGCTTAAAGCCAACAAGTTTCAAGACCAAGTGTCCAAGTTCATTCTTTAGTTGATCCTTAAATCTACAACAAAAACGATTCAAAATGTCTTTGGAGAGAGCCGTTCGCAACAAGGTAAACTTGGAGTGAAATTAAATTGAACTGTCGTGGATTCAATTAAAAATTAAAAATTATTTCACTTGCCAAAAATAAGTGAATCTTTAAGTGAATTTGTGCACGCATTTAATGAGTGATAAATGGATGAACAGTCAACTGAAAAATACAAGCAGAGAATGTCTAATGAACAAATTGATTAAATCGTTGTTTGCATTGTTGTCAATTCACTGCATTTAAATTAATTAAAACACCGGGAAAATCTTTGCCAAAAACTCGAATTTTTAAGTTAAGACGTTCCCATGTCTTTTGATCTTCTTTTAACTCGAGAAATATTATTTAATTACAACACAATTTCAATTCAATTTTTTTCAATTCTATAGCTCGCTGGAAAGCGTAACGCTGATCAAGAAGCTGAAGTTAAGGAATGGATTGAAACAGTCATCGGCGCCAAGTTCCCACCAGGCGAATCCTATGAAGACTCACTCAAGGACGGAATCATTCTCTGCAAGTTGATGAACAAGATCAAGCCTGGATCAGTCAACAAGATCAACACATCCGGTGCCACCTTCAAAATGATGGAGAACATCAACGTCTTCCAGAAAGCATGCAAGGCATATGGAGTTGCTGACATCGATGTCTTCCAGACCGTTGATTTGTGGGAGCAGAAGGACATTTCACAAGTCACCATGACACTCTTTGCACTTGGACGTGAAGTGAGTTGATAACGCGATGAATTTGAGGTTAGGTTTAATCTAAACTTTATTTAATTCAGACTTACAGACACCCAGAATGGACCGGCCCATGGCTTGGACCAAAGCCTTCCGATGAGAACAAACGTGACTTTGACGAAGAAACCATCGCTGCTGGCAAAGCTATTATTGGACTCCAGGCTGGAAGCAACAAAGGCGCATCACAAGCCGGACAAAACCTTGGCGCTGGCCGCAAAATCATCATCGGAAAGTAAATTTCCCAACATTCACCTGGACTTTTTAAGAGTTTTTCAACGACTTGCGAGAAAATTGCTTTTGGATTTATTTTTAAACTCGCCAACGCGATTTTCACGAAAACAAAAACATCGAATCCAACGTCTGAGAAAACTTGATTTTTGTAAATTTTTTGCTTATGTTTAAACTTTTGAAGAAAACATTTTTGATTAAAGAAGATTTCGAAAGGGAAATCATGGCTTTTTGTTGTGGCTCTGATGACTTTCAGTATATCATTTGGTTCAGAACTAGCAAAACGATCGTTTTCAAAACAAACTTCATCTCAGTTTCACCTTCTCCTGCTTGTTCGTCGATCGAATCTATTTTTAGCGATTATCTCAGCCGATTCAAAAGCTAAAAAACAGCGAAATGGAAAAAAATATCGCGATCGCTTGTTTACGTTTCAGAAAAACGATGAAAAATCGCCCATTTTTGTGGAATTCTTGAATGCAGTTTGCTTTGTCTACACTTTTGCGTGTGAAAGTCGTGAAAGTCACCGTGACTTGCGTAAGACTTGCATTGTGGACCGGTGATTGCGTAGGTGGCGTGACAGATTAATTTATGAGTAAATAAAATGTTACGAAATGCTTCATATTAAATTTTTCTTCGCGTCCACTCGCTCAGCTGCGTTTGAAATTCGTGATTTCGACCCATTTCTAAAAATAATTTTTTCCACTTTGTGTGTTAACAGCTTTTCCACTTTTTGCCCGCATTTTCGAGCAGTTTTCGTGTAAAAATTTCCAGAATTATTAAATAATCGAAGAAAACTAAAATTTATCGACGTGTAAACAGTTTCAAGTGGTATTAAGTCGATGAAATTATTGCAATGTGTTAGAATTCATGGGAATTCATGGGAATTAACCATCTCAACACAATAAGAAAAATGATCGAACGTCGACCATAAAAAGTTTATTTATTAGGAAAGTTAAGAAGATAAAATATTTGCTAAAATTAGAACGATTATTCACAAAAAAAAAGTGAAATCGGAAAGGAAAACACGCTGAAAACACTGTTGGTCGGTGGAAAATCTTTTTTCTTTAACATGAAATTTGTTGAAACTTGGTTTTTTGAGATTAAAAACTTTTCCACTGCAAAAACGTGTCAGCATCCAACTGAAAACGTTGCTGCAATTTTCAAAGATTTTGTCAAACGAGAATTGAAAGATTTAAAACTGAAAAAATCTTGAAAACTGTCGTTACTGAAATTTTTTTCTTGAAATCCAACTGAAAACGTTGCTGCAATTTTCAAAGATTTTGTCAAACGAGAATTGAAAGATTTAAAACTGAAAAAATCTTGAAAACTGTCGTTACTGAAATTTTTTTCTTGAAATGTTTTCGATTGCACCGCGTCTTGCCACATAAGAAATCAACCCCGGGTATCAAAATTGGTAAAAATTTGACCATTGCATTGTTGTAGAATTTAATTCAACGGACAAAATCGTAGCGATTTTCAGTGACCGCAAAATTTGATGCGTTGATAACAGAATTAAACAACAAGCAACATTTTTTAATTTCTGCACATTTTTCAATTTCACCACAAGTGATTTGATCGGGACAACCGAAGTGAAATAAAAACAGCGTTAAGAACGTTGAAACACTAACAATCCCGTGAAAAAACAATTTCATAAGGTCACCAGGTCACTGAACGGCTTTAAAGTTGCTACCTCATAGCTTTGGACTTCTTCTCAAAACTGAACTTATTTAGAACTGACAACCAAACTTAAATGATTAACCACTGTAATGCGCAAACGAGAGATCGCTCCGGCAAATTAATGTTTGTCGCGGTATATTCATCGTAATCTCTTTCAAATTGAGTGAATTTCTAAGAACTGAGATAAAAACAGTCAAATGAAACAGCTGGATTTTCCAACACAACGGCCAGCCCCATAATAGCAGATTATAAACTCATGTAAAGACGACCGTGAAAGCAAAACGATTTCTATTATGTTGAGAATCTATAATTAATCGTTATCAAACATTTGATACATTTTGTGCTGTTTACGTCTTATCTGTCTACGGATTTTCACCAAACTTTATCACATTGCAGGTAATAAGTTGCATAGGGTCGGTCCCCGATAAAATTACCAAAAGTCCTAATAAAAAACAAGTGTAAATCTTAAGTTTTTGGACGCTCTATAGATAAGAACCACGTGAATTGTTATTTACTTGGTAGTTAGAGTCTGAACTATCACATACAAATACATTTCACCGCGTGGAAAGGCACACATTCACTGTTAATTTAATGGGACACAACCCTATTTTGGTTTACAAAATATCTCTGATTTATAAGATCCAAAATACCATCTGATAACGATGTTACAAGTTTTTCAAAATCTCCGTTAAAATTTCGTACAGGTGCGTTAGAAAAACTGTCTTACTTATCGCAAAATAACTCAACCAGCAGTTATCAACAACCTGATACGATTACCTTCCATAATCTTCAACTTCAAACTCCCTAGGTTTACAAACCACCACATTTCAGTCTTTTCTCAGTCTTCAACCGGTTACGAGTGCCACTAAACATTATTTTCAGTGATAAAGCTTATCATGTCTTCAATGGATACATCGCGTGGTCCGATGCAGCCAACTGTCAAGTGGACGCAAATGGTTGCAGCAATGGCAGCTGCAGGCGGGGCCTTTGCAGTTGGAACTGCGCTTGCGTGGCCTTCACCGATGGGACCAAAGCTTGTTGACAATGATGATGACGATCGCTATTTTCCAATCAGCAAAAAAAACTTTGATTGGGTTGCGTCGATATTGACGATTGGATGTGCCGTGTCGTGCTTGCCGATTGGAATGTTGATGAAAACATTTGGAAGAAAGTACTCGATGATCGGAATGGTTGTGCCGTTTCTTGTTGGATGGATTTTAGTTGCGTGGGCGCAAAACTTAGCAATGCTGCTGACTGGAAGATTCTTTCTTGGATTAGCTGGCGGCGCGTTCTGTGTGTCAGCACCGCAATACGCTTCGGAAATTGCTGAGAAGGAAATTCGCGGAATTGTCGGCGTGTTCTGTGTGCTTTTAATTCATGGTGGAATACTTTTCGTGTACATTCTTGGAGCGTATGCAAGCGTGTTTGTGACCAGCATCGTCTGCGGGATTGTTCCACTCGTATTTGGACTGATTTTCTTCTTCATGCCTGAGTCACCGTATTATCTCGTCTCCAGCAAGCGCGATGCAGATGTGAAAAGCACTTACAAGTGGCTTCGTGGCGCCCATTACGATCCTTCGGACGAAATTGGCGAAATTCAAAGAGAAATCAAGGAAAATGAACAGAATAAAGTTTCGTTCTTTGAAATTTTAAAGAAGAAGTCCACGATACGTGCTTTAAGTATTGGATTCGGGCTGATGTTTTTCCAGCAAGCAAGCGGAATCAATGTCGTTCTGTTTTACACTACATTTATCTTTAATGTAAGTCAAAAAGAAATTTAAAACATTTAAAACTTTTACTGACTTTTAGGCAGCAGACACTGGAATCGACCCAAAAGTACAAACAATCATCGTCGGCTTGGTGCTTCTGGCGGCAAACTTTGCTGGAGTTTTCGTGGTGGATCGTCTTGGAAGAAAAATTTTGCTTATGTTTTCAAGTATCTTCATGACGCTTGCCCTTGTTTCGCTTGGATTTTACTTTCAACTAAACGACAACCAACCGGCGGAAGCGGAAAACTTAGGCTGGCTACCTTTGGCATCACTTTGCGTGTTCCTGATTGCTTATGCACTCGGTTCCGGGCCGTTGCCTTGGGTGTTAATCAGCGAAGTTTATTCCAAAGACTATAACGCGATAGCGGCTCCACTGAATGGCTTCTTCAGTTGGATGCTTGCATTTGCAGTCACTTCTACGTTCAACAAAATCAGTGACGCAATCGGCATCGGGCCAACCTTTTTCATCTTCGGTGGACTGAGTCTTGTCGGAGTCTTCTTTACGCATTTTGTAGTCATTGAAACAAAAGGCAAATCGATGGCAGAAATTCAAAGAGATTTGGCAGCTTGAAAATTTTCAAATAAAGTGGTCACTTCTGTTGTTATTAAAACATGAACTACTTGACCCAATTTATTGATTTTTAATCTTTGTTGTCAGTTTGATAACCTAAAGTAGTTTTTCAGTTAATCACTTGAAATTTATTAATTTATTTTGGTGGTTCAACTTGCTTCAATTGCTTGAAGTTTCTGATAATAAAGCTTATCTAGAATTTGCTTGGATTGGTGCAGTCAAGCGGAAACAAACCTTGACTGATTAATGTGATGAATTTGAAGGCAAAACTACTCATGACTGATAACCACTGTCAGATGAGAAGAACGCCAGCAATTGTTTGGATCCACACAGTCAACGCTTTACTCGGTCAATAAACAATCCGATAAGATAAATAACGACAATCTCGATTTGTCGTCGAAGTCGGTTCAGTTGGACAGCGCGATTGAACCTGTGAAGACACTCGTTGGTCATTAAAGTCGATAACGAAAGTTTCGCGATAACGATGCAGTCGACGAATACGCGGAATCAAGTGATTGCTGCTATGTCTAGCGCTGGTGGTGTTTTTGCGCTTGGAATAACTTTGGGATGGCCGGCACCAGCGCGATCCAGACTTCTCAAAGACGACAATGGCTATTTCCCCATCAATGAAGGCGAATACGATTGGATCGCGTCGATTTTCACGATCGGATGCGCGATTTCTTGTCTGCCGATTGGAATTCTGATGCGCAAGTTTGGCCGCAAATGGACAATGATAGCGATGGTTTTGCCTTTTGTTGTTGGCTGGTCGCTTATTGCCTGGGCACAAAACTTGACTATGCTTTTGATTGGAAGGCTGTTGGTTGGGCTTGCAGGAGGCTCGTTCGCGGTGTCGTCGCCACAATACTCCGCTGAGATTGCAGAGAAAGAAATCCGCGGTGTGCTTGGATCCTTCAGCGGCATCCAGTTTATTACTGGAATTCTCTTTTCGTACATCATCGGCGCCTATTTGAGTGTCTTCTGGGTTTGCATCATCTCTGGATTGGTTCCTGTTGTGTTTGGAATCATTTTCTTCTTCATGCCCGAGTCACCGGCCTATCTGGTGTGCAAACGGAGAGAAGAAGAAGCAAAACTCGCATTGAAGTGGCTTCGAGGTCGCAGCTACGATCCAACGGAAGAAATTGAAGAACTGACGAGAGAAGTTGACGAAAATCGAAAGAACAAAGTTTCGGTCGCTGAAACGTTGAAGAAAAGATCGACAAAGCGTGCGTTGTGCATTGGATTCGGGCTGAAGTTCTTCCAGCAAGGTAAGTTGAAAGCTTCAACCATGTTTCAGTCATTTCAGAAACTTTTTTCGTAGGCAGCGGAATCAGTATCGTGCTGTTTTACGCAAATTCAATTTTTGAGGTAAGTTTGCACAATTACTTGCGCTTGAAGCTTGATTTAGTATAATCAAAGTATACTTCATAGGCAGCTAAAACAGGAATCGACGCAGACATTCAGACAATCATCAGCGGTGCAGTGTTGCTTGTAGCTTGCATATCTGGAACGATGTTTGTAGACAAAATCGGCCGCAAAGTTTTGCTGCTTACTTCAGGACTTTTAATCACTGTGACACTTCTGACGATTGGAATTTACTTCCGGCTGATCGAAAATCGACCGGCAGATGCTGACAACTTGGGCTGGTTACCGTTGACAGCGCTTTGCATCTTCTTGGTTGGCTACGCAGTCGGTTTTGGCCCTTTGCCGTGGTTGCTGATCAGCGAAGTTTATTCCAAAGATTACAACGCGATTGCAAGCCCATTAAACAACGCTTTCAATTGGATGCTTGCGTTTGCAGTCACTGCATCGTTTGGAAGTATCACCAAAGTCTTTGGAATCGGCCTAACGTTTTTCATCTTCACTGTCCTTAGTCTCATCGGAACCTTTTTCGTCGAAATTGTTGTGATTGAAACAAAAGGCAAATCAATGGCAGAAATTCAAAGAGATTTGGCAGCTTGAAAATTTTCAAATAAAGTGGTCACTTCTGTGGTTATTAAAACATGAACTTCTTGACCCAATTTATTGATTTTCAATCGTTGTTGTCAGTTTGAAATTTTTCAGTTAATCACTTCAAATTTATTAAGTAATACTTTGGTTATTCAGCTTGCTTCAATTGCTCGAAGGAGTCCGTCTGACCAAAAAGTTCAAGAACGTGTTTTTTTTTTCGCTAATATTGAAAATTAATTGGTTCCACACATCAGAACTACCTAAACAGTACTCATAAGGTGTACCAAGCAACCAGTACCATGAAACGATTGAAGGTTTCCCAAAGTCGCGTGAACCTTCTGCGGAATTCGAAGAGAAAAAAATCTTCTCCACTTCCCTTGGGGGAAAAAGACGTCAGCAAGAAGCAGAAGCCCGATCCAACCCTTGCTTCATCGGTGACTGCAGCCATATCAACCATTCAATCCGGAACAGCAAAGCAAGCACCTCATCAAGGACTCATCGAAGATCCAGTCAACAAGGCGGTTGATCTCACCTCCAAAATACCAAAACCAATTTTCGCTGATGGATCGATCATCATGATCCAGCGATACATTAAGGAGTGCAGTACTTCCTTTCAAGCCGGTGACTACACAATGAAATCATCAGTCAAACCTCCACCAGCGCCAAAATCGGTCAGCATCCAATGCAAAAATTATCAAGTCAAGGAGAAAATCCTGACAATTCTCAAAAATCACCAAATCGCTTGCCATTCGTTCACAGAAAGCAG
>JPYR01000405.1:50308-60634 GCA_000775305.1 Belgica antarctica
ACTCGATGATAATGAATTCCAAGCTGGAAAATCATAAAAATAAATTCTTCGAAATTACCAATTCATCCGAAACTTCAGCTGTTTTGCAAGATTCCGACTTCTCACGTCTGGTTTTTCCCAGAAATCCATCATTCCGGCCTTAACTGCAGCTCAATATAAATAAACTGCTGATGAAAACATGGCGATTACCTCATCGACGATCACTAACACCCGAAATTTTCCGCTCTTCCCGTTTTAGCTCACGGCTGTCGGCATTCAGGCGACGTCGATTTCGTTCAGCAACCTGACGATGGAGTCAGACAAGTTCATCTGCATTCGCGAGAAGGTCGGCGAGACTGCCCAGGTGGTCATCATCGACATGAGCGACTCGTCAAATCCCATTCGTCGTCCCATTAGCGCTGACTCGGCCATCATGAACCCGGCCAGCAAAGTCATCGCCTTGAAGGCCCAGAAAACTCTGCAAATCTTCAACATCGAGATGAAGTCGAAGATGAAGGCGCACACAATGACCGAGGACGTTGTGTTCTGGAAGTGGATTTCGCTCAACACGCTCTCGTTGGTCACCGAGACGAGCGTCTTCCACTGGTCAATGGAAGGCGACTCACAGCCCATCAAGATGTTCGAACGCCATTCGTCGCTTAATAATTGCCAAATTATTAACTACCGCACGGATCCCAAGCAATCGTGGCTGCTCTTGGTCGGCATCTCCGCTCAACAGAACCGCGTCGTGGGCGCGATGCAGCTGTACTCGGTCGAGCGAAAGGTTTCCCAAGCTATCGAAGGGCATGCCGCGGCATTTACAACATTCCAGATGGAAGGCAACAAGGAACCGTCGATCATCTTCTCGTTTGCAGTCCGCACACCCACCGGTGGAAAATTGCACATCATTGAAGTTGGAACGCCGCCAACTGACAATCAGCCGTTCACAAAGAAGACGGTGGATGTTTTCTTCCCACCAGAAGCGGGCAATGACTTTCCAGTCGCCATGCAGACATCCGCCAAATACGACGTCATCTATTTGATCACAAAGTACGGATACATTCATCTCTACGATATCGAAACCGGCACGTGCATCTACATGAACCGCATCTCGGCCGACACAATCTTCGTGACAGCGCCACATGACGCCAGCGGTGGCATCATCGGCGTCAACCGCAAGGGCCAAGTGCTCTCGGTGACCGTCGACGAAGAGCAAATCATTCCGTACATCACCACGACATTGCAGAACCCCGAGCTGGCTCTCCGCATGGCCGTCCGCAACAACTTGAGCGGCGCCGAAGATTTGTTCGTGCGAAAGTTCAATCAGCTGTTCACAAATGGACAATACAGCGAAGCTGCTAAGGTCGCCGCTGGTGCCCCCAAGGGAATCTTGCGCACGCCTCAGACCATCCAGAAGTTCCAGCAAGTGCAACCACCACCCGGCAGCACATCGCCACCGTTGCTCCAATACTTCGGCATCTTGTTAGATCAAGGCAAGCTCAATAAGTACGAGTCGATAGAATTGTGTCGCCCCGTGTTGTTGCAAGGCCGCATTCAGTTGTGCGAGAAGTGGCTTAAAGAACAAAAGCTCGAGTGCAGCGAGGAATTGGGAGATTTGGTGAAACCAACTGACCCGACACTCGCCTTGTCCATCTACTTACGTTCCAATGTGCCCAACAAGGTCATCCAATGCTTCGCCGAGACCGGGCAGTTCCAGAAGATCGTCTTGTACGCCAAGAAAGTCAACTACACTCCCGACTACATCTTCTTGCTGCGCTCGGTGATGCGTACCAACCCAGAACAGGGCGCCGGATTCGCCGCTATGTTGGTCGCCGACGAAGAACCATTGGCTGACATCAACCAAATCGTCGACATCTTCATGGAGCAGAACATGGTTCAGCAGTGCACTGCCTTCTTGCTCGACGCTCTCAAACACAACCGTCCAACTGAGGGTGCTTTGCAGACTCGCTTGCTGGAGATGAATCTGATGTCAGCACCGCAAGTTGCTGACGCAATCTTGGGCAACGCTATGTTCACTCACTACGACCGAGCACACATCGCTCAGCTCTGCGAGAAAGCCGGACTCTTGCAACGCGCTCTCGAACACTACACCGACTTGTACGACATCAAGCGGGCTGTTGTTCACACCCATCTGTTGAACGGAGACTGGCTGGTTGGGTTCTTCGGAACCTTGTCGGTCGAAGACTCTTTGGAGTGCTTGAAGGCAATGCTGACCGCCAACATTCGTCAAAACTTGCAAATTTGCGTGCAGATTGCGACTAAATATCACGAACAACTGTCGACTAAAGGACTTATCGACCTGTTTGAGTCGTTCAAGAGCTACGAGGGCTTGTTCTACTTCCTCGGATCCATCGTCAACTTCTCCCAAGACTCGGAAGTTCACTTCAAGTACATCCAAGCCGCATGCAAGACCAATCAAATCAAGGAGGTCGAGAGAATTTGCCGCGAATCGAACTGCTATCACCCCGAACGCGTCAAGAACTTCTTGAAGGAAGCCAAGCTGTCCGATCAGCTGCCGTTGATCATCGTCTGCGATCGCTTTGACTTCGTTCACGACTTGGTTCTCTACTTGTACCGCAACAGCTTGCAAAAGTATATCGAGATTTACGTCCAGAAGGTGAACCCATCGCGTTTGCCCGTCGTCGTCGGTGGTTTGTTGGACGTCGACTGCTCGGAAGACATTATCAAGAACTTGATCTTGGTTGTTAAGGGACAGTTCTCAACCGACGAGCTCGTCGAAGAAGTTGAGAAGAGAAATCGCTTGAAGTTGCTGTTGCCGTGGTTGGAATCACGCGTTCACGAAGGATGCATTGAACCGGCCACCCACAACGCACTCGCCAAGATCTACATCGACTCGAACAACAATCCCGAGCGATTCCTTCGCGAGAACCAATACTACGACAGCCAAGTCGTTGGAAAGTACTGTGAGAAGCGTGACCCGCACTTGGCATGCGTTGCCTACGAGCGTGGCATGTGCGACCGTGAATTGATCGCCGTGTGCAATGAGAACTCGTTGTTCAAGACCGAAGCTCGCTACTTGGTCAAAAGGAAGGATCCAGAATTATGGGCTGAAGTTTTGTCCGAAGCCAACCCATACAAACGTCAACTCATCGATCAAGTTGTGCAAACCGCACTCTCGGAGACTCAAGACACCGAAGACATCTCCGTCACCGTCAAGGCTTTCATGGCAGCCGATTTGCCAAACGAGTTGATTGAACTGCTCGAAAAGATCGTTTTGGACTCGTCAGTGTTCTCTGACCACCGCAACTTGCAGAACTTGTTGATTTTGACAGCCATTAAGGCTGACTGCTCTCGCGTCATGGACTACATCAACCGCTTGGACAACTACGATGCACCGGACATCGCTAACATTGCTATTAACAGCTGTTTGTACGAAGAAGCCTTCGCCATCTTCAAGAAATTCGAGGTCAACACCAGCGCCATCCAGGTCCTGATTGAACAACTGAACGACCTCGAGCGTGCTTACGAGTTCGCCGAACGTTGCAATGAATCCGCCGTTTGGTCGCAATTGGGTCGCGCTCAGTTGCAACAAGGACTGGTCAAGGAAGCCATTGACAGCTACATAAAGGCCGATGATCCATCCGCTTACATCGACGTTGTTGACGTCGCCAGCAAGAACGAATCGTGGGAAGATTTGGTTCGCTATCTGCAAATGGCCCGCAAAAAGGCCCGCGAAAGTTACATCGAAAGCGAGTTGATCTACGCATACGCCCGCACTGGACGTTTGGCTGACCTCGAAGAGTTCATCAGCGGACCCAACCACGCTGACATCCAGAAAATTGGAGACCGCTGCTTCAACGACAAGATGTATGAAGCCGCTAAGCTGTTGTACAACAACGTCAGCAACTTCGCCCGCTTGGCGATCACTTTGGTGCACTTGAAAGAGTTCCAAGGCGCTGTCGACGGTGCCCGCAAGGCCAACTCGACTCGCACATGGAAAGAAGTCTGCTTCGCCTGCGTTGACTCTGAAGAATTCCGCTTGGCGCAGATGTGCGGCTTGCACATCGTCGTTCACGCCGATGAACTCGAAGACTTGATCAACTACTACCAGGATCGCGGATACTTCGAAGAACTCATCGGATTGTTGGAAGCCGCTCTCGGACTCGAGCGCGCTCACATGGGAATGTTCACTGAGTTGGCGATCTTGTATTCCAAGTACAAGCCGGCGAAGATGCGCGAACATCTCGAACTCTTCTGGTCACGCGTCAACATCCCGAAGGTCTTGCGTGCCGCCGAATCCGCGCACTTGTGGAGCGAACTCGTGTTCCTGTATGACAAATACGAAGAATACGACAACGCAGTGTTGGCAATGATGGCTCATCCAACTGAAGCCTGGCGCGAGGGTCATTTCAAAGACATCATCACCAAGGTCGCCAACATCGAGCTGTACTACAAAGCGATTCAGTTCTATCTTGACTTCAAGCCGCTCTTATTGAACGACATGCTTTTGGTGCTGACCCCGCGAATGGACCACACACGCTCGGTCAATTTCTTCACCAAGACCGGACACTTGCAGCTCGTGAAGCCGTACTTGCGATCGGTACAAAGCTTGAACAACAAGGCGATCAACGAGGCACTCAACGGATTGCTGATCGACGAGGAAGACTACCAGGGCTTGAGAACATCCATCGATGCCTTCGACAACTTTGACAACATCGCGCTCGCCCAGAAGCTCGAGAAACATGAATTGACTGAATTCCGTCGCATTGCTGCTTATCTCTACAAAGGTGAGTTGTTTATTACGTGGTAAAGTGAATTTTGTGCAAACTTTCGTTCTTTTTAGGCAACAATCGCTGGAAGCAAAGCGTGGAATTGTGCAAGAAAGACCGCCTGTTCAAAGATGCAATGGAATATGCAGCCGAATCACACCAGCAAGAGATCGCAGAGGAACTTCTTCAATGGTTCCTTGAACGTGGAGCTAAGGACTGCTTCGCTGCTTGTCTGTACACGGTAAGATTGACTGGGAAAGGTGCTCGGACTTAATGACTGATAAATTGAGTTACTTTTAGTGTTACGACCTCCTTAGACCTGATGTCATTCTCGAGCTAGCATGGAGACACAACATCATGGACTTTGCAATGCCCTTCTTAATCAATGTAAGTTGTCACACCCTAAGCAAACATTCGTCTCCGTGACAACCGGAACTAACATTTCTCTGCGTCCACAGGTGATAAGGGAGTACACAACCAAGGTAGACAAGCTGGAGCAGGCCAACGCCGAGCGGGAGAAGGAAGGCGAGAACACCGAGCACAAGCCAATCATCATGCAAGAACCGCAACTCATGCTCACTGCTGGACCAGCCTATCAGTATGCGCCGCAATTCACACCGGGAGCGCCCTCATACGGTGCACCTCCTCCAAATATGCCATACCAAGGTTATGGTATGTAAATTGTTGATGTCCAATCTTCTCTTTCTTTAAATGATGTTAATCGCATAAATTCTAATTTATTGCCAATAACGTCAACTTCGCTCTCGTCGTTAACTTTCTCCGCCAAACTCTTCGAATCCATCGACAACCGTCAATCGACACCGCAGGTGGAATGTATTAGGTGTTAAAATGGTGAGTTATCACAAGTTTAAACGACTGTTTAGCAAGTTCTAATGGATTTAGTCTACTTTTAGTGAATCCACGCTGTAAATTGTCGTCATGACTTCAAGCTGACCTTCATAAAACCAATAATTTGCGAAAATCCGTTCTTCAGTTACTGTAAATATAATCGAGAATAACGTTCACTAGAAAAATGATAACAAAAACGAAGCTGCAGAACGAGAGAGTTTTAGATAAAACCAATTAATGCATTCATGTAGCTATGAAAACAAATTTTAATCAGCATCAAAATAGTGTTCAGCGTATGGAAGGAATAAAAATCGATAAAATGAAACTTCGAGATGCTTTCTGTCATCAAACTTTTCAATTTAGGGTTGAAAAACATTTCAAAGTGTCTTTATTCTGTAAATGATTGATGAATTTATGCCTTCTGGGGCGGGTTTGGGGTTGGATTTGGTGCTGTTAAATAAGGACCTGACCAGTCCGAACTGCGCTTGCCGACTTTTGACTTGCTTCAGAAGAATTTGGATAAGAAAAACGCATGAACAACTTAAAATAGCTGTCTAGGGCTTTCAAACCGGTCCTAGACAGTGTAGAAGACAGGATTCATTAAGATCGACGCATGAAGTTTAAAATCACGACGTGAGAAATTGGCAAACACGCGATAAGGAAAAGGAAAAAATATTTTTTCAGTATTTAAACAGTTGTGGAATGAAAGAAGTTGACATCAAGACGAAGAAAATTGCAAGAAAAACTTTATATAAATACTATTAATTAGTTTATTATATGATTAGAATGATTAACAAACAAATCCTTACGTTTTCTGATTAATTTAATCGACTTTCTTCGCGAAAAGGGACTTTAAGAAAGTTGCAAAGCATAAACATCGATGAATATGAGTTAATTTAGCATTCCTTTTGTACGTGACTATTAATCATGATTTTATAAAAATTATCTTCTGTTGTACTGGCTAGTTTTGTTGTCGGCGTACGACCAGGTTCTTCTTTCGCTCGCTGATTTAGGATTTAACTGCTTTGATAAACATATTTTGTCTTTGTTATTCTTTTTCTCATGTAACTCACCAAACACACATACACACAATTTATTCTTCTTGATTGCGTTCTGATAAGAAAAAACCTTTTAAAATAAAAATTATAAAAAACAAGAAAAACTATTATGAAAATTGAAATGAATAATAAAACAAATTATATGATAAATGAAAACGTTTTTCTTGACCTGCAGCCTTGGGATTTGTTGTTCTCGAAATTTTGCCACGTTTCAAGTGTAATTTCTTTTAATAAATCTCCGCAAGTGTGAGTTGTCGCTGCTATTTGAGCTGAGAGCTTTGTGCATTTCAATCTGCGATAACCTTTCTGATCGTTAAAACCTAGTCAGTTCATTTTTGGCGCTCGTTTGAAGCGGATTCGTAACTGCAAAGGCTTGTTTGATTTTTTTACTGCAATTTTGAATCAATTAACGTGATGACGTTGATAGCGGTGGCTGTGCTAGGATTGATGATGATCAATCAAGTGAGATTCTGATTCAAACAGACATTTGCACAATTTTTGTGATAATTTCTCCATCCAGTGCCTTTCAGATGATGAAATTGACGACGTAACAACCACAACTTCAACACCAGATCAATCGTCCTTCTACACAGCAGCAGTGGTTGAATTCCACTCCCCTAGTGATAATCTGACCGATCCAGAAGAAATTGTCGACGCAAACCTCGCTGAATATTTGCGACTGATCTACGAAGCAAGCGACGAAGGCATCGACATTTTGGTGTTCTCGGAAGCGACACTTAATTATAATGGTAGGTAACTGCTTATTAGACAGAAACACTTTGAAAGAAGACAGAAAGAATGTTGACACGACCCAGAAATCTAATTTTTAAAGTCAAAAATCAAATTAAGATAAGAAACAGAAGTTTAGAACGGAGAAACCGCAATTGATAAGCCTTAAAACTTGATTTTATTTCAAATCCAACCCAGGCATCAACTCGTACGAAAACCTCACGGAAATGGCGGTGGACATCAACGTGGAAGTTCCCAACACATCCGACTGTGTTTTCTCTCACGACGTCGTAAGATGACTTTATCATTTGTCTTTTCGCTTTATGACTGCAATCATCTCCAATTTAAAAATAGATTCTCGACGCACTTTCGTTTGCCGCTGCTGATGCGAGCATTTATTTGCTTGTCAATGTTGTCGAAATGGAACCTTGCAATGACACCGACGAATCGTGCAAAAACGGATGCAAATTGTTCAACTCGAATGTGGTGTTCGATCGCAACGGTTGCATTATTTCGCGGTACCGGAAGTTCAACTTGTTTTTAGAGCCGTTTATGAGCGTCACCAGCACACCAGACTTGTCAACGTTCGAGACGGACTTTGGAGTGACTTTCGGTCACTTTGTGTGCTTCGACATTCTGTTCAAGTCACCGGCGATGGATTTGGTGAAGATGAATGTGTCTCACTTTCTCTACCCGTCGATGTGGTTCTCGGAGACGCCTTTCTTAACCAGCATCCAGATCCAGCAAGCTTTCGCTGAAAGCAACAACATCGTATTGCTGTCATCAGGTGTGAACTCACCGGCGAACGCCAACACCGGCAGCGGAATCTTCATCGGAAAACACGGCGCAGTGGAAACATTCATTTCGTTCCAAAACGAATCGCGAATGATCATGGCTCTAATCCCAAAAGACGTGAACGACCCGGAGTTCCAGCCGACGGAATCTGCATACGAACCTTACAGTGCTGTGGAGATGGAAGAACTGAAGTTGTGGACTTACAAGCCTCCAAACACTAACGAGCTAAGTCCCAACAAAGTGTCGTCGATGGATAACGTTGAATGTGAATTCACGCTCAACTACACAGTGCTTGACTCGCACGACCACTACAGCTACAGACTTGCAGTGTTCTCTGGCATCAGAAGCTATTTAAACATCACCAACGCCGGTGAAGCACATTGTGCAATCGTTTCCTGCATCGATGACATGACTTGCGGTCAGAAGTTTGGCGATAAGACTCCGTCAGTGCAGTTCAACGAAATACAAATCGTGATGACGATAAACGAAGGCGGCGAGAATTTCCTTGTCATGCCGACCACATTAGACAACGCTGTCAACCCAATCGCCTCAAAGTTCTACGAGTTTTCGCAGCATGTTGATGAAGAAGTTCAAAAGTTCACGATTCGATCTAGCAACGTGACTCGAGATATGATAACGTTCGGAATCTACGGTCGCCACTTCAGCTTGGACAGCAAAATCGTGAATGAAGAAGCATCGACAATGGTCCATGTAAAAGACTTTTCAGATTGCACAAACGAAAAAGAGCAAGTTGAAGCCATCGAGAAAGACGAAGACCACGATTTCACGATTAAAATGATAATATACGTGGTGTTGATGGTCGTCCTAAGCATAATTACAGTCATCATGACCTATAAGAGGCTTCAGACGCCGTACATCAAGCCGAACCACAATAAGCGGAAAAGTGTGAACTTCAATCTGTAAAAGCTTTGCTATTATAAAAACAGTATTGAGTAAGATTTAGTAAAGATTAATTCATAGAAATGCCTTTAATGATGTATTAGAGTTTACATATATCGTAAATTGACATCGGAATCTTGTGATCACCTTCTGTCGCGGGATCTGCTGCGATTTCTTCTCTCGTCTCTCGACCGACTGCGGTGTCTTCGTTCTTCACGTGAACGGCTTCTGTGCTTGTGATCGTCTCTGGAACTTTTCTTATCATCTCTGGAGCTCTTCTTTTCGTCTCTGGAGACTTTCTTTTCGTCTCTTGATCCATTTCTGTCATCCCTTGATCCATTTCGATAATTTTTTGAGTCTTTCCTGTCGTCTCTTTGGTCTTCGTGGTGTCTCGAATCATCCTTACGTTCATCCGACTTTGATTTTCTGTGATCGTCTTCTTCAGAGCTGCTTGAGCCACGTCGCTTCTTCTTTGACTTCTTGTGTTTCGACGATGAAGGCATATCGGACGACGACTGAGATCGTCGTTCCTTACGCTTCTTCTTCAAGTGCTTCTTTTCAAGCTCACCGAGACGTTTCAGAAGTTCCTTTTTCTGCTTCTTGCTCAAGCTCTTGAGAAACTCGACTTCTGGTTGCTTTTCGCCTTCGTTGCCATCGTCGGGGATTAATTTATGTAGACCGCCTTGCTGTTGCTCAAGACTCAGAGCATTTCGCTTCAGCGCCAAACCGTCGTCTTTCATTCCCTCCTTCAACTGTTCCTCAATTCCACCTTTGGCTAGTAACTGATTGGCTTCCTGGTCGGAATGGATCTTCTTCGCCTCGCTCATCGACAAACTGAACATTGAACACTCTTTGTCAGTGTTGATGTGTCCGAATTTGTGACACTTGATGCAGCGAACATTTCGGACTTGTATGCCGAATGGCTGATCTCTGATTTCGGTGTCGCCCTTGCAGTAACTTTCTCTGGGTGCGTTGTATTTACGCTGCCACTCGAACTTGTACTCGGGTTCGTTGTCTTCCTTTTCTCGCTCCTTCTTGGTGCCAGGGGGTGGCTCGTACATGAAGTTCAGCGCTAGTTTGTCCTTGGAATCCTTCGACAGCATCGCCTTGTTTTCGTGCAAGTTCTGTTCCTTCTCATATTGTGCACGGAGTTCTTCTTGCTTCTTCTTATAGGCTTCTTCCTGCTGTTCGGCCATCCACACTCGTTTCAGATTGTCTCGGGAAGCTGGATGGAAGAACTTCTTGCTCATGTAATTGTTAAAACC
>JPYR01000406.1:10862-50736 GCA_000775305.1 Belgica antarctica
GTTTGATAAGTGACGTCTGTGCATGCCTATGTTGAAGTGTGAAGAATTAAAACGTCTACACAGCAAACGGCGGTTACCTTGACAGGTGGATCTGAGAACTTGAAGTTTTGATCAGAAACACGTCGCTCATAGACAACCCAGAGTATTCTAATTCAATTACCCGGAAGATCATAATGGAAGATCTAATGATGTTTTAATTGATGTTTCCATTTCGATTTACAAGACTGAATAGTGAGATCAAGATGATCGCTTAATGATCGCGACGCTTCAGTTCTTACGTTGATTGTTGTGAAAATGATGAATTGATGGGAGAAAGAAGGAATCGTGACTGAAGTTAATTTTTCATTGATAAAATCACTTGAGGGGACTTTTGTTGGACCTCGGGGAATGTTTGTGCAACTCGGTAAAGTTAAAAGCGACGATGATATATGTGACATTTAATATTCAACACATTAAGGGCCAAATGTTTTTGTTTTGACTTCAAAAACGTTTAAAAAGCGACTGTTTACGGTCATAAAACTCTTAAAGTGTTATCCAAACGAATCTGAACATTGCAAGGTGTGTTGCATTAGTCAACCTTTTAAAATGTTTTACGATCTACGTGTTTTGCTAAAAACTTCTTAAACTTTCGCTATCAAATAATTTACTCAACATTTTTAATCCCGGCTTAGCTTAAACACAGCGGATTATCGTCGCTATCATTATTATAATAACTGCTTTCAAGGCATCTAATAACCTTTAATTCAGCCCCAGCCAAGCGCCTGCCTTCAAAAAGAACCTTGCGTCTCTCCGTTTCACCTGTTTGATGATGACCAATTGATAATAATTCAATTGCGCAACGAAACGATAAAAACGAACGCAGCGGAGAGAGAACATTTTAATAATTTTTGGAATGTCCATCGATTATGTTGTAATTTTAATTGCATGATCAATATCTTGCTTCGTAAAATGTTGCAGCAAGCACATAAGGCAAGAAATGTTTCGATTGACATTGCAGGAAAAGAAGTCGAAACGGATTACTACAGCTTGAGACACTTTGCAACACTTTGAAAATGCACCGTGTGACATAAGTCGGCCAAATGCGCTTCAAGTGTGAAAACTTAACATGATAAATTAAGTTTGAAGATAATTCCTTTTGGCGCAATGTTGTTCGAGGAGTTCAAACTGGTGGCTTTTAAGATTAACGGTAAAATTTTTCAAAGCCAATTATTTAATTTTAAGCAATTTGACAAATTGAGAGAAATTTGTTGATTATTTAAAAACATTCTCGCGTGTGTCTCAACTCAATTTGAGTTTTCCTGGCAACAATTCACCTCGCGACTTTGAAATCGCTTTCAAAACGCCATTATGACAATCAGCGTTGAGAGTTCGCTTGGAAGTCTTTCGAATAACCGCCGATCCAGGTGCAAGCTTGGCATAAATGCAGAATAAAGATTCACTGCAGCTTTGCAGTGTCAAATGACTTTCTCAAATTATCCGACTCGTATGTGGGAAATAACAATTGCGCATTACCCTGCCACGAGTGTGAGAGATTTATTTATCCGGATAATCGAGATCAGGGGATGAGTGCAAGTTTGGTCAAAGGTGGATTGTGACTTTTATATTCTTTGTAAAAATAACTATCGAACACCTCAAAAAGTGTCGTTCTTTTCCATTACTTATGAAACTTTGATAAGCAGACACAGAAAAAAATTACTTTGCTTTGTTCCTAATTTAAATTTCACGAGTTATGACTCGAACAATGTTTTGGCAGCAAGATAAGCAAATTGAAATCCATTAGAATCAGATGCCAGATAAATATGAATTAAATTTGTCTTCGTTTTCGCCTTTTGTTTCAGCTGCTGCTCCGCAAAAAATGCAATCAACCATATGGCTGACATAAATTATCATCAAAACAAACTTGTTTCAATTGTTTTTTTTTTACATCTTGTTTCTACATTGTCATTGATGAACGTGGAGAGTTCGCGAGCAGCACAGTGTTGCATAAAAATTCCGTTTTTATGGCTGCAATAAGGTTTATGAGCTTAAGCAAACAAATAGAACACTTTTGGAGCCATTTTCTTTTTCTTGAAAAGCTCACAAAGCTGTGAAATGGAAATCAATAAAACTTACTCGGGTGGAAACGACGAAGAGAAGAAGGAAATTAGTGATTTATGATGGAGCATCGAGTTTTGTAAAGAAATTAACGCAGTCTAGCAACGATTTACCAAATGAAGAACGCAAAACGAGGCTGAACAAACTGAAATAGAATCGAATAACTTCTAACATCCAGTTCATTGCACCCAAGCCCATTTCACGTTAACAGACAGTTCACATGCGGAAGAGTGATTGTCTTATTAGAACAATTATGTTAATTTCCGATGCTGCTAAATGGAACTTACAAGGAAAATGTTCTAGTCATTACCCGACTTTTAATGAATTTCAAGTTTATCGGGTCTTCGTTAACAGATAAATGTGACATCTGTGGAACTTGTCGCGATCTGCAGAAACAGTTTTTTAATTTGATTTACTTTATGAAGTTGTGAACTGTCGTGGATAATTATTTGTCGTTGAAGAACGGAGCTCTGCGATTATTTTGAGATCAGTTTTAAGATAAGTTTTCCCAAAAACTTAATTATCAAAGCTGATGATCAATTTTTTAACATTCTTAATTAAGAAACTAAATTGAAATGAACATCACCAACTGTGACTCTACACAAATTCCCAGCCTACCTAAATATTGTCTCTCGTTTCCACATTCAATCGGCAACAGAATGCGATAAAATCCTTTTAAGCCCTCCGAACACACCAAAACAACTTGGAATTATGAACAATTTTGCACTCTCAAGATCATCAAGATGACACCAGTGAAAACGACGGTGAGGTAAGAATTAAGCAATAAACTCGATGTGTATAATTTGCACAATTTCAGACAGTAAATTTAATTACAGCCGTATTAAAAGCTTCAGGTTCTTTTTTCAATTTCGCTTCTCGGAGAAACATTTTCATTAATTTCGCTTTTGCTTCATCGTGGCGACACAAAAAACTTGATCTTTTACGTTGTTTGAATGAAGACATTAAGCAAAATTGGCTTGAATTATTAGCACTGACAAAACTGGTGCCTTTGGGCGAACAATTCTTTAAAAATCGTGAGACGCTTTCTTATCGTTTCGAACAAGTATGGATGAAAAATCAATCAAACGACACTTGCTAGGACTGTTAGTTTGCTTACTTGAGACGCTTTATTATCGTTTCGAACAAGTAAGGATGAAATGTGATTCTATTCGATCCATTCCCGGATGAAATGTGATTCTATTCGATCCATTCCCAAGTTGGTCACAAGATCCATCAATAGCTGAACATTCTTCACCATTAACTCACCTGAGAGATGTCCTTAATACTCAGCGTTCGGCCAGACCGCGAACACAAATACGCCAGCAGCACGTCCTTCCAATACGAGCGGTAAGAAATCAGGCCAAGGTCAGACAGGGGCTTCTCGGGAGAACCGATTTTGCCTTCGACGCGTGTCAAGAGGTAGCCTGCAATGCAACAGAGAAAAGTAAACAGATTAATTACCAGCGATTAATTTATTGCTTGCACTCATGAAAAGCAAACATTGTCAAGCGACTTGACATTTCTTTCCTCGATCTCTCGCACGTTCAAAGCGGGAGAACAGAAAAGCCGAGTAGGAGATATAAATAAATGACACGTCTGGACTACAATTTATGTTTTCGCGATCGAAAGTGAATCATCTCGCGGCGTAGCGTGCAAAACTTCCTGACACTTTCGACGATTAGCTCGTTTGTACGCGGATGTAGGCTTTTATTCACTTGAAAAGACGATTTATTGAAACAATCATGGAGGTTGCCTCACTTCAGCCGTGCTCAACCTTGTAAATGCCAAGATTTTATATTGAACACTCGCTCAAGAGAGTTAATGACACTGGTTAAAAGGGTGGAAACGGTCGTCATACATGGCGATTCAGGTTTTAATGTGTTTCTAGAGTGATTTAGCAGGTGAAACCTTCTAGAAGAAGTCTTGAATTGTTCTTGTGATTAAGATTTTGTTGAGTTTTAACACGCACAAGATCAACCATGCGACTAGACTCGAAGAATCTTCAGTTCATCGACATTCAAAAGTCATTGTGCCTTAGATTAAAAATGTCTACGCATGCATAAGAAGCCAAAGACCAAACAATTCCGCATTTATTCACGATATCATCAATTTTTCATCGTACACGAAGAAAATCATGAATCGATCCGTTGCGAACGTGTCTGGCAAGCCTTCAAGTCTAGTCATCTTTCAGCTCGGAGACATTCAGACACCTCATCCAAACATGGACTTATGTCGGCAAGGTTTTTGGATAAATTTAGTGCTGCAATTGCATGTGAAGCTATTTGTGATGTATGCCAGTTGATGCAGTGTGCTAGATTTCTACTTATCAAAATAAGTCTTAGCAACTTGTGCAGAAAATATTTTTGCACTCTTCTTCATCTTCGCATCGCTCGCATCTTCATTTTCTTCTTGCAGAAAATTAAATTTATTTTCATCGCATGAGCGCCATCCGAAAATAAAACTTTAAAGCCTCACTTGTTTTCTAACAGACACGTACCGAAAAAAGAATTCCTTCAAAAGGCCTGCGATTTCAAATGAAATTAAATTGATCAATGCTAACATGAGAAAATGCTGCGAACTATCACGCAGAGGCTTCGTACGTACGAGAGCTGGCTTGGTTGGGTGGAGTAAGAAAAAGTGTGAAAGAGTTTAACGGCACAGTCAGCGAAATTAATAAAATATTCATAACTAAAGAAAACTTCTGATTTTTATTACATAAGTAAAACAAAAAATAAAAAAAAATGTGCTCTGAAAGGAACCCGAGCCGAAAATTAGCGTAATTTTGTTGTCAATCATTTCGTGATGGTGCGCACAAAGTAAAAAGCAATCGTAGCGCACTTAAATCGCAACTCAAAGTGGAAATTAATGGCGATTTGATATGGCTCGAAGGATCTAACGCTCTTCTGAAGTGATCATTAAAGTTGAAGAGTTGAAGCTTGCCTTTTCATTGAGAAGACAGTTCAAAATGCATTCGGGGCTTAGTTTTAATCGAGGCTTGGACCGAGCAACGAAAAATTTATAAAGATTACACGAAGGAACGGCGCTCGTCACCATTTTTGACATGTTCGACACATCGTGGCCGCGCTGGGCTAATTAGAATGATGGCAACTTCTGATTGCAGCTTGTTCATACACAAGCAGTGGCGTTAGACGTTGAGTTGTTAGAAATTGATGTTTGACTTGTAAAATACAGTTTTGTTGAACTGACCAACGAAAAAAGCTTGAGGTTCTTCACGTTATGAAAGATTTAGCGAGGAAGAACTTGGTATTTGGCTAAAATTCTTTGGATCAAGGAACTTTAAGAACGATGAAAGATAATGCTGGGTTTGAGTCTTGCCTCAAATCATATTTTTTTATTAATGACCATCCTTTTCCCTACTCGCGTGCACATAAAAACTCAATTTCTAACCCAAACAACACTCAATTAACGTGGACAACTTAAGGCTGCACCCTTTTTACAAGCTTCTTATTTAATGATTCCTACATGGATATCACTTACAACGTTCCCAGAAATACGTCCAAACCGGCAATAACTCCGCAGAACTTGAAAAAATCATGTCAGGAGTCATTAAAATTGATCAAGAGCTGCATTAGTGGATTTCAACTTTTCATTTCGCAGTCTTTTCAATGCCATTAATTATGGGAACGGCGAGACGAAAATAAGAGTTCTTGAATGATTTTTATCTGCGTCCCCTGTTTTTTATTCATCACCATTTCCTGGATCGCTAAGAAACGAAAAATAACTGTCGCATTTTATAACTATTCTTCCTGGAGGGGCGCCGATGCGAATTGGCATAGGTTATGAACGAAGGCAGAGAATGAAAAAGAGCAGAAACGATTTTAAACCCAAAGTGCAATGTTCTCTTTTCGTGAAAACCGACGACGACGGAGAGTGAAATGCGGGGAAGAAGAAGGAATTTTCCCATTCTCGACGTTTAATGGCTTTTGACGTAGACTAACACACACTAATTCAACAATCACAGCCGTAAACAGTTTCAGAATGATGGGAATTTTTATCGTAAATTAAATTTCTTAATATTGTGCATTTCAATGGATGAAAAGCGGCGAAGAAGAAAAGCTTTTTCAGCATGCCAAACACAGAGCACACGAATGCCTTCTTCTGCTTCCAACCAACCCCAGAGTTCCCTTCCCTTATTTCTCTCGTATCGCTGTGTCGTCGAGCACGGGCTGGAGAGAAGGGAACAAGAAGAAAAAGCATCCAGACTGAAAATAAAGAACCCAACTCAATATGAAACTTTTTGTACCATCATCCGTTCAGTGTCTATAACCTCACCAACACCAGCGGTGGCTTCTACGGAGAGGGGTTTCACGCACACAACAACACGCCGCCCTGCAAGAAGGATGAAAAGCGAGCCCCGAAAAAAACGTAATGTGAATGAAACAGAAAATCTTTCCCAGACATTTCTATCCCGTTCTTTAGATAAAGTTCTTCAACCCCGAAAAAAGACTCTGAATGCTCTGCTGTGTTTTGCAAATACGCAATTCCGAAAAACCGGGCCGCAACAACAAAGCGCGAATAAATGGGATGGAAGTGAAATAAAAATTGTTTTTTTATGATTGTCACCCGTATGGGAACGTCTGGGAGGGTGGAAAGGGCAGTCGAGACTGACGAACGTGGATAAAGCGACGAAGAAGGGAATAATTTGCATGATGATTGAGACAATCCTTTGATTGCAATTGAAGTTTCTGTTAATTGCGACGCTTTTGTGATCCCTTGAATTGGATTTAAACAAACTTGGCCTGCACTCAGCGGTTTGAGTGCTCTCAAGATGCGCCACGAGAGACTTTCAAGTCGAAATTATATTTTAAAGGCTTTAACAGTCTTTTGGATTCACCTTTGCATGAACTTCTGGAGATTTCTCATTAAAATAGCATAAAACTCACTACACTTAGCACCTGAACTCTAAACACACGTGTAACAAATAATAAAACCGGCCTCTTTTGCTGGGTCTGCATGATAACCACAAAAACGAATTAAAACGCATAACTTCAAATTTTATGGCTTTCGTAAAAATCTTTACTGCTTTTGGAACAATGAATTGAACTTAGTTAGGAGAGAACTCAAATCTTTCATAGTTCTACGACGTCTTAGCGCTTCGGAAAATAAATCGGAATTAAATGGAGTCATTGAAGTGACTAAGTCAATAGATCGGGTGATTGGATTTCAAGTTATTGCAGAGAGATTTTGTCGTTTAATTGATGTTGAAGTGGATGCAATAAGAAAGAAAATGTTAAGTCAAGTTTTCAGACTGTTTTAACACTAAAGACAATTGTGAACATTAAATTATGAATAATTGAATGTCATGCCATGTTGATGTGAACAAAATTTAGCAGAATTTTATTACCATTTGATTGCAGAAGCCACTCACGCACTAAAAGCCTTTGTTTGATTTTCAAGAACATATCAATGCTGTGTTTTCATGGACATAACATAAATTGAAAACCGTTTCTTCAAATCAAATTACGAAGAAAAATGCAACCATGAGTCAATCAGTAAGTCAAAGAGAAGACTGACTTAAGCTTCAATGGTTTATTTTAACTTGATAACCGCAATCAAGCTCAATTAGCATTATGCAACCAGATATCATGTTCAGAAACCAGGAAAATTCCTTTCTCGTCGTTAGCTTCTGCACAAACAGTTTCAAAGGACTCCAGCTATGAAAATTGTTTTGACACGAGCAAGAAAAATGCTTTTGAACTTTTTTAACTTCATTAACTTTGTCTGTTTCATCCCAAAATCACTCGTTAAAGATTCAAGCTTGCAGCAAAAAGAAGTGAACATGAGAAAACATGAAAAAATCACAAACACAAAAAGTTGTCTGACTATTTCGCACAGGGACGTGTAAAAACATGAATCACGTCGTTGTTTGCACAGAAAATTTTAATTCAACAGAAAAACTACGAGTTCTAAGGCTTTGTCATCTCTTATCGCTATACGACGATTTTCAGATCATAAATTAGCATTTTGTCGTTCACATAAAGTGCTTGCCATGTTAATTGAGGAAGGCATCCGACTCTTTTGTAATGAATTCAACAAAAATACTGTCTAGCCGACCATCTTCACTTTGAATCAAAAGCAAGGCCTTGAGAAGCGAGTTTGAAGGGTGTTTCGGGATGATTGGTTTCTTAAAGCGAATGCACTTAGAATTATCTCCAAACAACCCTTCACAATCGCCCCTTTGCAAAGCAATAATCTTTAGACGAAAAGTCACAATAAAAATCCCATAAATATCAACTCGAGGTCTCGTCGTTAATTTCGTCTCGATTGCAAAATAAAAACACATTTCAACTGTAGATTAAGGTTGGAGAGAGTGAACTTGAAATTTTTACAACAGACGAGGCCTCTCGAATGAGTTGATTCGGGTTTTCTCGCCCAACACAGACGCAACTCGGAGACGTAACAAGAGTGCGTGTCCTTGAGACATCGAAGGAAGTTCATTGACAACAGACAAGGCTACGGAAAGGTGTGTGAGGGTGAGACGACTGTGTCGATTTTTCCGTGATACGTGCGGAGACTCGATTTTGTAACGAATTTTAAACCGAATGTCCAGCGATAATCGGAATAATTTTTGTTTGTTCTTTTTTTACCTCGAATACTTTAAAAGCTTGTTTGTGGAAAGGCCTTTGATCTCGAAGCGCCTTCTCATGAAACATAATTTCGTATTTTTTACTGGTGATTAGGGAACAAAGCCAATTAAAACCGAATATTTTTTGTTAGCTATTAGAAGGAAGCTACACGAGCCACGCAACCACAAAGAAAACCGAACAAACACGAAGAATTCTCAAAAACAAATAAAAATTAATATGTTGCTTTTAACTAGTTTCGGTTCTCCAAAACTTTTCGAATTGCTCTAAATCGGCGGTCATTTCACGTCCATCATGAAGTGAAAGGGAACGGAAACTCTATGTTGGGGTTCGTTCGAGTGTGGGGTCGATAGCTAGTGTTAATTGTTTGTAGTTTTACGGCTGCAGCCAATAAAAAATAGTTGGATCGTAAACCGCGGCAGTTCCCGAAGGATATTTTACGATACTTCGTCCTGAATTCCATCCAAAAACCTACTTCGAATGCAGCCCAACTAATCCGAGATTGAAGTCAAAGCATTTGCTGTGCAATTTTGCTGCGGCAAAGTTTGTAAACAAATTTTATCACGAACCCCAGCCGTGTTTTAGAAGAAAATTTAAACGAAGTAAGAACTTAGTGTGGATACACGAGGCAAATATGAACAATTGGAATTGGCTTGTTTTAGACAGCGAGTTCATCAACCCTGTATACAAACAGTAATGAAACATTTTCTGATATTTTTCTTACGTCATTAAAAATAATAAAAAATCGATAAAACGGTGGAAAGTTCAGAGCGAACAAGCTAACAAGCGAAAACTTCGGTGTTGTTTCTGTGGAAAATTTGTTTACGAATGGAACTGCAATGAAGTTGAAGTAGATGCAGTGAGCATAGAGTAAACGGAACTTGATATTTAAAACTGGGATTCCCAGTTTGAAGAAATTCATCAAAATAAAAACTTTATTTAATGCTGCTACGTCACCAGCGAATCAAACTGAGCTAGTTCCAAGATTTCTTCTGCAAAATAGCTTCGATGAAATCAGGTTTGATATAAATTTCTACACTCGGAATTTTCACGCCACTTGTTCGGTTGCAATTATCGTCAAATAAAACGCAATAGCATCGGAAACATGCACTTTCGAGTGCCATAAGCTTCAGCCTTGGAAATTCTAGGGAAAATCGAAAGCCATCCTACATTCGAGATGAAATGCGAGGGAAGCGTATCGCCTTGGTGATTGCTTTTGTTTCATTTTTTATCGACTTCGTCTCTCGGTTCAGCAATTAAAACGCAAAAAGGGGATTTTATATAAAATATTAAACTTGTTAATAATCATTTCAATGCATGCATCCCTTCTGACTTTGCTTGTGTTGCGAATTTAATGTTTTATGTATTCCCGACTAGACGTTGCAATGCGCCTGGTTTGGGGTCACACACAAGCATTAAACAAATTGTCTGGCAACTTCTCGGCAACAACAAAACATGAAATTTTTCGCAATAATCTGCCGAAAAATCCTCGAGTGTGTGTGACTAGCTGCGTTTTCAAACTCGAATGTAAATGTTTTCTCGAATTTGAAACAGAATTTGATGTGAACGGCAGAAGGGTTGATCCAGGAACCTGTTCAATTGAACTTTTTGTTTCCAACTTTGACAATTTAAGTTAAATTTACCGAATCAACGATTCGTGGTTTCGTGAACGAAAATCTGTAGAGATTTGAACACTTATGCTGTCTTCTTTGGAAACAACCGTCCAAAGACTTCTATTGGTTCAAGCAAGTTCAGCAAGGTTAATTGTAGCCTTCACAAATCACGAGTCATCTTCAATGGCTTAATTAAGGAGAGTTTGAAACTCAAGACTTTTTCGCTACTGCAAAATCGTCTTTTTCATCTCATTGTTCTCAAAACTTTTTCGTTTCTTGAGAAAGTTTCAATTTTTTTCCTGTTTTCTAACCGATCTTCGAGAATGGAATAGTTGAAGCGGGAAACGGTTCCTTTGTTACGCTGAACAGCAACTTTTATTGAAGCACTTTTTCTACCAAACCATCGGAAGTGAAGTTTAATGACCCACAGAGATGCTTTTGTGTGCTGCCACACGGGTTTGAGTTTTTGGCGATTTCAAAGATTTTTCTGAAATTTTCTTTGGAATTATTTTATTGACCACAAATTAATTTTGAGAGTATCTAAAATGACAACCTGCTTGTGGCTAACAATCTTCAACGGATCCGCTCGTACAAAACAAAATTTTTAAAGCAATCTCCGGTTATTACCTCAATTTGCCGGACTACAAAGCAAAAAATGTGTGGAAAATTGAAAGCAAACTCATTTGGCGTCGTTAATGGAAGGCTTTTCTGTTAAGAATCAATTTTGTGTGTTTATTTCGTTAATTAATTAATGAAGCTGCCTACCTACGATTCACATTGGAATCCTTTTGTGCGCGGCAACTCAAATTCCCCAACAAAATCACAGACAAAGCAGCTTGTCTGTAATATTAAACGATGATTGCGCCTCGCAGGGTTAAAATGGCAAAAACGCTTTCACGCACCGTGTAAAAGGTCATGGAAGGTCAACGAGGTTAAATGCGATGCTGATGGTAGTGGATCGATAAAAATGTCTCGACGCTTTGAAGAAAACCGATTTAATATTCGAGTTAACAAATCAAATCTTTTCGGGTTTGACATTTATTGAGAGATTACGGTTGGTTTGATGTACGAGTTGCAGACAGATTGGCTGTTGAAACTGAGTTGTAACGATGTTCAAATTGATTACCGAATTCAGTCACAATACAGAACACAGGATTTCAACCATTGAACCATTGAGTTTAAGGACATTTATTTGTTAACCAAGTTTCAGTCTTTCGAATGTGGTTAAACAAGCAGCAAAAACGGAACTTGAAGTTCAACTCTGATTTAAATTAACCTCTTCGAACTTTGACCTAACCTCACAAGTGCTTGTGAACTTCCTGAACTTTTGAAATTACGTAAAATTTTAATTGAACTTTCGGAAAATGTGAATTAAAGCTTGAAATTGACTTAACAACTCTGTACAAAGAGCCTGAAACTACATTTTGTATCCTCAAATTGCATTTTGAAACTTAAAATTACATTTTAATTAAACTCGTTCCCGCCACTTCAATCCATTTCCCATTCTTAGCAATCCCCAGGCATCAAACTCGCTGTTATTGTTAAGAGTTTTGCGAGCTTGGTGATAGAAACAAATTTTCACATGCGCAACCGATATTAGAGGAAAATCCGTGAAAAGTCGTCGACGTGGTGAAGCACCGCATACTTCAATTGCCGCTTTGAAGTTTAATTATAAGTGCAATATGAGTGCAATATGTGTTTATCCTTATGAAGCAGTTTTCGGCAATTTTCAGCAACGCACACCACCAGCTAGCAAACGACCACCATAAAGTACCCAGTGCCTGTGCCTCGACGATTGTCGTTCATTGTCGTAAACGAGAATAATAGTGCTCTCGCACTACAATTCGCAAACGTAATAAACGAATCCTTGCACCAAGTTTGAAGGTGAGTCGAGTGAAGCAGAATTGCGCCGTAACCTTTTTCTCTGCTGTAGACAACTATACCAGCCACTTATGGTCGTCTGATATGAGCAAGCTCGTAGCTTCTAACTTGGGGTTGAGAAACTCTCTGCAGAAAACTTAATTTTGTGTTGTTTTGGCTCCGCAAACACAAAAAGGTTCGTTTACCTCCCCATCATCCTGAGGATTGGTAATGCAATAAAACTGTCATTAACCTGAAAAGGGGGAGCCAGAGTGCAGCAGCGTTCATTGAACTGTCATTGAAAAAGCTCCGAAATCTCATTGAGAAGCAGCCGAAATCTCGTCTCGTGCTTAGCATGGCGGAGCGACGGCATAAGAAGCTCATGCATTTGCTAAGAAAAGCCATAAAAATATGCTCGCAATTACTATTGCGTCTAGCTCAAGATATTTCGACCCGATGAAGCGAAATGTTTCGTTTAGCAATGAATTTGAAACGAAAACAACAGATGAGGTTAAAGGAGATAAAAAACTTCGCTTTTTACATTACTTTTAATTACGACACAAGGCGCCGAGGGAATCTTTCGTTCTTCGGTACAACAAAAATATTGCAGCTCGCTTCGAGATGAATGCTAAGATGTGTTTTATTAAGAAGATAGAGATGTGATTCACTTTAATCGGGCGATAATCTAATTAGAGAAGTTTGTTGTTTCTCCCTTCTTCGTTCACGTTCTCTTCATATCCGATGGCAGATAAGAAATGTCTGACTTAATGATGCCATAAAACAAGACGATTCTCTTTACGCCCACGCTCATTGAATGAATGAATGAATGATTGACATCGAAACGTGCTGCTAACACTATGAACCTTAACGGAAGTTTCCGTCCGTAGAGTTTCTGAAATCACTTGATTTTTCCACAATGGCATTCCACTTTTTACTTGTTTTTATAAACACGTCAGAAGATTCAGGGCTTCAGAGAGACGGCGGTGTCCATATGGAACAACTTCCAGAAGTCAACATGAAACTGTTGTCGACATCAGTCGAAAATGAGAAGACAATCTGAACCAAAATTTGTTTCCAAAAACATATTCCCAGTTGAAAAGACTCGAACAGCATTTATTTCCACTACATTTGTTCACTTCGCTCGACCTATCCCACGCCCTGCAGCCGACACAAATCAGGCCCCAGTCAAAAATAGAATTTAAACAATGAAGAAATATTACAGCGCAAACATTCATTGACGAATGGTGGAATTTCTTCTTGCCCAATGTTCGTCAAAAAGCACATCGAAGAAAGATGGATTTTGCTGTGGCCTTCATTTCATTGACGTCATGGAGTTTGTTTGTGATTACGATGCTGCGGAACTTATTTTTAGGAAAATTGCGTGTGCAAGCGCTTTATTGGGGGAGGAAAAGGCCGAGATCACATGACGGTCGCAGACAGTCGGCGCTGGTTTGCAGTGAATGAATTCTATTTTCGTTTAACGCATCGTTTTCATTTAATTTTAGAACGAAGTTGGACCGAAATTCCAAAAATATCAAATTAGATCTGCAGTGTATGTGATGTCAGCAGCACGTTTCGTGTCTTCAGTGATTTTAGATTTACGGCAACATGCATCGTCATTAGTGATGATTAAACGCCAGAATCTGTGGAAAAATGTTTCAAAACCTTCTCAATCAAGTAGAATTTTATTGTAAATGGTTTTTTAAATTTAAGGCTTCCACACGAAAAGTTTCTTCATCAATCTCTTCTCTGAATTGTTTAACGACGTTGCTTCTCACAGAAGGTTTCCAGAGCCACCCACGCGGACGAGCAACATTTTAACCTAATTTTATGATCCTGGATTGATAACTCTCGTAAGCAACGTTTTGTAACATATTGCGTCGTTACTGGCAGTTCAGTCGATTTTGAGAGCTCAACGGATTTACCCATGACATCGCAACATGTCGTTCCATTCTCGGGATTTTTTTTCGCTCACATGCAGCTACGCTGAGAGTGAAGTTTACAGCGACGCAAATTAAAAATTTCGCTAGAAAGCATCAAAAAGCTGTAAAAAGGGCTTCCGAATGATGCACTCGAGATAATTGAACAATAAAATTAATAAATGAGTCGAGTTTACGAGTTGCAGAAAGTTTCTCGCCACTTTGTACGTAAACAACGACACTTTATGGGTGCTTATGGAGGTTGATGAGATGAATTCTGGGTTAATGCAGCCTTCAAAGCAGCAAAACAATGTGGAATTCTCATGCGGAAGGAACGAAGCGACATTAAAATGCAATTTCATTTGATATTGACACGTTTCTGCATCCCCGGGCAACCTTCTAGCGATTGTACAGTCGAAGCTTGGCAAAAAATTTCCTTGAACGGTTTTATAGCGATTCTTTAATTTGCTTTTAATTTCCATGACTGATTATGAAGTTTTCATAAAGTAAACTTCGAGTTGCGTCAGAAAACACAGCTTTGATTGAGTTTAAAACTTTTTGCAGCGGTTTCAACCAAATGTGACCTGGCAACACTTGAAGAGACGCGCAAGAAGAAGAAACGCTTCTAGGAGTTTTTATAAATAATCAACATTTTTATGTCTCCGACACGACCTATCCCATCCTAAGTTTCGTTGCGATGAGAAAAAAAACCGCTCGACCTGACTTTGGCTTCACTTTTTATGATTTAGAACTTTTTTATTCTGCGGAAGTTGGATTTGTTGTAGAAATTAACGAACTTTAAAGAACTCGCCATGAAATCTTGAAGGTTTCTTCAGCTCGAGGCACGTGTACAAATTTTTACTGCAAAATCAATCATACACAAGAATTTCGACGATAACATTTCAGAAGTAACGACGACTATATTTCTGCTAAATTCAGTTAAATCGAAAAATTATTCATTTAATTCCACCCGATTGAGTGACTTTTAATGCCGACGAAACCCGAGAATGCTATTTATGTGTGGCGTGTGTCTTTGACTTCTTGTTTTCTTGTTTCTGAGTTAAAAAAAATACTTTACGAAATGTTTGTTGCACTTCTACGTGCTTGCCGTTTCAAATCTTTTATTTCATCCACCCACGCACCGTCCATAAATCACAGTTCAGCATAAAATTACATGACGTCAATGAATGGCGATGACGCGGATCTATTTGCATGACGAAAGAAAACTGCAATCTGTTATCCATGGAAACTTGTTTGGATTATCAAACGAAAGCTGATGCAACTAGCACCATTTGCCGCTGACAGCGATGCCTATTCCAATTTCACAATCCTAAGAACCGATTAATTAAGCGTCAGTCTTAGAAACCAGTTGCAACCAAGCTCTTTCAAAGCAGTCATTCACGATGCACTTAAAAACAATCTGATGTATTCAAAGCCGATTATTCCTTTCAAGAACACCTCTTAGAAAAATAATCTCGACGAGAAATTATGGAGCTTTGCAGTTGCAAACTCGTTGCTGGATTTTCCTAGAAAAACTTCTTAGTAACAAATCCAATCAGGATTCCCCAGGAGTTTTTGTTTTTCACCGTCGACAGCAGACTCAACTTTTAACGAGATTTTCTGCAGAGATTTTAATTGCGATGGAATGAGAAGGGGCAAAGGTCAGGGGCATTGTTACTTAGCTGAATGTCTGCGATGGATAAAAAATCATCATTAGCCATCAAAAAGTCCATTAAAAGATTATTCAAAAGTGAAAACGTTCCGCTGACTTCGGTCGTCTGAGCTGGTGGGCAAATATGCACGGCCTTGACCAGTGTGTGTGTTCAATGTCTGCAAGCACATTCGGCGGTCAACATCACGCGCTCGAACATTTTTTTCTCACACAAAGTCGTATATTCCCTCAGACGCGCTTGCAGACGCGACATTCACGAATTTATTGACCCAACCGATATTCGTAATGTGTGGGAACCCAACCGTCTCGACGAACGGCTAAGCTTGGTACTTCCAAAATAGGTCAGATGAGATTATCGCCGCGGCGTGGTGAAAATATTTGTTTTCTTCGACTAATCTCTCAGGCGGTGACGGGGCGAGAAGAAATTCCGAGAAAGAAACTAGTTACCGTCTTTCTCGCTCCAATCTCGAGGAGTGTGAGTCGCAATTAACCATCGAGCGGATTTTACTGCTTTGCTTGTGCTTGTCTTCTCGGTACATTTTTTCTTTCACGCTCCCCGATCGGCACGAGGGCATTCCAGCTATTTGGGTCATTGGCAGCAAAACTAACATGAAAACGGCATGGCGAACAAGAAGAAGCGTAAGAAGAGCCGTGGAATGTCATTAGCAAAGCCTTCATGATCCGTTCTCGCCGTGCCTGATCAGCACTCTAAGCAAATTTGCAACCTGAAGCGCAGAATTCTTGCACATTCCGAGGCCCGTTTATTTTTTTTTTCGATGCGCGTGCAGTCAAGGTATTTTGTTTCACATTGCTTTGCATCATCAGCATTGCTTTGCGTAATCTGATGCAGTTCCTTTCGAAAGCAATAACTTCATCGGTGCTCCGTCGAAGAATACCGACAATCCGCTAACAATATTTGTATTAAAGTGAAAGTGGCGAGATCGAGGTGAGAGAGAAATCTGAAGAAGCGAAATGTCAGACCATCAATAAATCATCAGCCTTTAAAGATTCAATAAATCAAATTCCGCCGATTTTTACCACGTTTTCAGCCGAAATGCTCAGACCATCTCGCTGATGAGCCTTTTTCGACGTTTTCTTTGCATGACCTACCAACATTACATGCGCGTCTTCTCTTTCCATGACCTACGGTCAACCGCTGAAAGCTACAATTTCAACAACGACATAGTCAGCGTGGAATTTTGAGATTGACGTAAGCGAGAAGAAAGTTTCTCTTTGGAATTCACAACAATTGAAAGCTTTGTGAAGTGATTTTAGGAAGATTGAGCGAGAAATTTACACAGAATCGTGAATTTTGGAGCTTAAACGTTTACACGCAAGATGGATTTTGAATGCTAAAAGCAAATTCACGTCGAAACACCGGCTTTTGTGTTTGCCTTGCAGTCGAAAATCTCACGAATTCAACCAGCTTCAACCAAAATCTCCGTAATTGACTCGACAAGTCATTATTTTCCAGATAATTGCACGAAAGAAAGCAAAATAACAATAAAGATGTGACTTACTGAAGTCGATGAGCAGCCTCCCGTAGCCTTTGCGCTGATAAGGCGGTAGAGTCAGGATGCACGAGACGTTGTAATTAAGAAAAGAGTTTTTCTCCTGCAAAGAAAGATGATTAAAGTTGAGTATTAATTGCGACCATGAATTACCAACGTTAATTTAATTAAAATCAGGCAGGCTAAAGCTGGCTGCAGAGTGAACTGAAATTTCAATTAAATAAATTCTTGATAAAGCCGATGATATTCTGGATTTTGCGATATTGCTGATTTATTGCACTTCACTCGGTTTTATAATCGAATGAAAAAACTTTATCTTTGTTTTAAGCATCGCGATGCTTTGAAGGATAAGCAACGAGGATCCGGTTTATACTTGAAAACGTAGAACGAAATGTTTGTCAAGAGTGCTAGCTCAGAAAATTCGCTTGAAATTACAAGTTTACAGCTTTTAGAAAAATCAATTATTTTTCCAGCTGGTTGGGTGCAATATTTTTAAATGCAATGTTATGGAATTTAGAGTGAAAACAAAACGTCAATTAGGTTATGTACAAGCCAATTAACAACGAATTCTGTCGGACCTTTTATTATACTTGTTGTGCAAGCAGAAATCAACCTTGCAGTAACTTCAAAAGAATCCGATTTCACACGGCAGGTTATCAAGAATGACTGGAAGAGTTACAAGAAATTACAGAATTTTAAACTTTGAAAGAGTTTGGCAACAAATCAATAAAATTATAGACGGAAAAACTTTCTCGATTTTTTATTTCTGATCAATTAAGCAGTGTCTAATCGTCCATGATGAACAAGTGAAAAGTTTTTTGAGCTTGCAACAGCGCTTCAGGACTCCAATGCAAAGCTTATGAATGTTGTTTCGGTTTAGATTCAATGGTCAGCTAGTTTAAATAATAAAAGAAATTCACTGCAATCAGCAAACTAACCAATTGAAAATACAACAAAGCAGCTTGAACAACTTCTTTCCTAATGAAATAAGCTTAAAAACTTCTTGAAGCTTCGTGTTCAACATTTTGTTGCATACTTAGCTACTGTACACTCATAAGATCAGCTCAAATAATTGCACTATGTTTACGATTGCATTCTTCAAGCCCTAAAAGTTCCAAGTGTGTCTTAAATAAAGTTCGTCAGACATGTTTACACTCGAACCTTATCGTTCACTTTTCTAATCCAATAATCTCTCATAATCTACACACTTGCACAAACCAGCAAGCTTTAATAACTTGAAGCAGAGTTTTCACTTTAATGACCACTCATTAAAAACCGCATTCAATCAAAGTGTTGAAAATCATATAGAAAAACCGCAGTGACAAAAGATCCTTTGCGGTTTCTGAATTTTGTAAATTTCTTCACTCCCCGTTCGATGGAATTTGATGCTTCGGGAAGCCAAACGACCGTTAAAATCAAACAGCATCGGCCTAGTATTGCTTCTGATGCCCAATCAATCCAATCGTTTTCACGTTGATGAAACATGACTGATACAGCGCGAGAAAATCTATGAAATCACTATAAAAAACGAGAAACAGCTTAATGCTGTCCGAGAAGCGCGGCCTGTAATTAACTTTCTCAATCTTTTCAACATTTTTTGCTCCATGCTTTGTCGGAAGTTTTGTCTAGTTTGATGGAAAAGCCCGAACACGACGGAGAGTAAATTTTAGCGCAACGTCTTAATCACACGGATGTTTCCCATAAAACATTTTACCATGCACCGTGATTGAGGTGCGCGGTTAACTGTTACTTCAGAGCTCTACAATTAACATCATTGTGTGGTGTCAATTACGTTTTATGAGCCTTTAACAAGATTAAAACTGCATCATCATTGGCTTCGAAGGCGGCGGAGTAGACTTTGTAGCTATGTCGACTTAGCCTTGGAGCTGGTTTCTCCATCGGCTGAATAAAACGATGTGGCGATAGCAGATGAAGCTACAACAATTACAAACTTTATTGAGTTTCGTATCGTAAAACAGAAACTTTCCAGCGCCGTTACATTCAAAAAATTTGTTCGCAGAGCTTTTCACCATGGCAACGAGACGCAACAATGATGATAACTTTGCAACACAACACAAGACACATTTCAACCCAAAATGCTTTTTTGTTGTTTGTGTTTCTTCGCTAAGTCTTCAGAACGATTTAATGCCTGTCTTTATGAGATTTTGCAGACTTTTATGGATCATTTTTCGAAGGGCTGTCTGAGGCATCTTGGAATTGACATTTACGAAATCCACATAAATGGAGAGTGCTGGAGGAGTTGTTCCTTAGTGGTGTGTTGATATTAAAGGTTAAACTAGATGTTTGTTGATATTTAAGGAAGACTTGGAACTTTTTATCTTTAAGAAGCTGTTAGAGGTTGGTTTAAAAGTTTTTCAGTTTGTTGAAGAGTCTTGAAAGGAAACTCCAAAGTATTTCTTCTGCCACTTCGAACGTCAAGCACTTCAAATTGACACACTATCGATGACTAAAGCTTACTAATCCTTTGCCATCGCCCTCGTTTATTATTCTGAGACGCGCCCTTCTCCCAATAATCTTGAGGTAGACTTAAGAAGACACAAGCAGCAAGGTTCAACAAACCTTTGCGCAACCCGCATTATTCACCCAAACCGTAGCCATCCTCCCGAAAGCGTGAAAAATCTATGAAATATGACTCAGAATTTTTACCACATTAAAATGTCTCGTCTCTGCTGAAAAGAATCGAGCGAAAACAGCCCAAGAAGCGCTTGATACACAATATATTTCATTTTAGCACCGTCGAGAATCCAAAGAAGGAAATTTTCCATTCGTCTTGCGAAGAACAAGAAGATTTTTTATAGGTTCTCAAAATAAAGCGAAGGAAAGAGTCTCAGACAGGCAATAAACTTTCTCTTACTCTTCCTTCTTGTTCGCAAGAAAAAAGTCTCATTTCCCACTCCACGGCTCGTGTCGGCATTGTCTGCGAAGAAAATGTAAAGAAAAAGCCTAAATTTGGCCGACTGGAGGATGAGAAACGTCTGTGTTGACTTGAACTTCACTTCTTGCTAAGCGTGGCATCGATTTGGAAACCAAAATTTTCCATTCGCGTCAGAAGATTTTCCGATTCCCTTGAACCTTAGAGTTCGTTCGCCTTTCGCCAAGACTTTTATTTCAGATTTTGTCTGCAGTTTCCTGGCTTTTCCTTCGATTTTTCTTGTTGTGGTTTCGCTCGAGATCAATGGCATCGAAGATAAAGCAGAATAGGGAAGTCTTTTCTCCTTTAAACAAGAAATCTCGAGAGGCAGAAAGTTGCTGTCTGGAGAAATCTGGATGGAGAACATAAAACATTGTGCAACTACGAGCTTTGCAAGGTAACGGTGGAGAGTCTTTAGAAAAAGTTAATTGAATGCAGTGCTTCGTTGTATTAATTTAACTTAATCCTTTAATTCAAAAGTTGTTCGATAAGAACACGAATAGAGTATCTGTAAGCTACTTTCCTTTGAGAAAACTTTGTTCAACACAAGTTTAAATGCTTAAAATTGTAAATTTATTTCGCTTTACAAAGATTAGCAACCTTAAAATAACTTTAACCTTAATTCAAAGTGTCTTGACGCAACCTTAAAGCTTCCTTGTCGAAAACAACAAATGAATTATTAAGCCAAGGGGTTGAAATTGTGCGATTTTTATTCGCTTTACTCCATTCAACCAACTTAATAATCTTTTCAGCATGCATAGGTAACAGTCCAATTGGCTCGAAATCTCGCAATGTTTATGTCCGCCCCAATTGTTTGCATTTTAGGATTGGAATCTCCAGAACTTTTTAATTGAAGTTTTATGTTTTTCAATTTTCAGAAAGTTTTGTGGCTTCTGGATTTTAAGTTTTTCTTTAAATTATACAGGATTAGAAATAATTGAAAGTATGAAAAAGTTTGTCATCAGAAAACTCCAATGAACAAATCAGAAAAATCATTGTCGGTGTTGCATACTTGTGCTCCACACTTTGCAAGCTTTTGTTCATTATAAAAATTAAATTCAACGTGAATTAAACTTTTAAGCTTCGCTTTTTTCTCATTTTGTTTCGATTTATTTTTTCAGAATTCATTTCAACCACATTTTACGGATTTTCGAGAAGAATTATCGAGACTGAAACTTTCTCGCAGCCTCCGTTATCGGGTTCGAACAGTAGAAAATAGTTCGTTCCGACAAGGCAAACGAAAGCAAGAGTGGGAGTAACTAAAGGCTACAACCGGAAACTCATAATTCAATTAAAACGAATTTCTGTTTCGAGTGAAAAGTTGTCCTTGGGGATTTTTGAGGCGATTGTTTGGTTATGCCATGGATGGTTATGAGTTCAACAAACCTGGTACAAAATCTGCACTCGAGTGCACTGAAACAGCAATTTTATAAATTCAATTTCGAATCGCTTCTCCGGATGAATGCATCAAAGTTAATTTTTAATTTGAGTCACGCAAATTGACTTTGAATGGTTGAAGATACTGGGAGGGAATGGATTTGGGTTCGCATAACAAAGGGCGATGTTCGGTGCAAAGCTGTTAGAATTATGTCTACGAACGCTGAGCATAACTTCGACGTTGCTTCGCTACTACAAAAGATGACTTGTTTGGATAAAAACTTCGACTCTTCGGGGGGGATTTTAAATTGTGAAATTAGATTACATCAAAGACGTTTCTCACAGCAGATAAATGAATGGCAATAACTTCTAGCAACATGCTCAAAGTGCGATGTTCATCCGGACGAGAATATTTTTTCATTATTGTCCGTTTCGAGTGTTGTTTGTTTGAGTCTCCGGCGGTACATCATAAAGATCAGCATAAAAAGCATTAATGATAATAAATTCTCGTTTAGAAATAGACCCGCCCTACGGCTCGCTTCATGTACTGTCTGCCGTTCACCCCCAAACTCGTTTGTCTGATGACTGTTTTATGTTCTCCCAACTTCCTGATATCAACTGAAAGGGAGAAAAAAATCCCAAAAATATTTGTCGCAGTTAATGCGGGAGTGAAAAGTTGTCGTCGATGGATGTAAATCCGATTTTATCTTGTTACGAGTGTGCCCAGTCTGGAATGTTTTCTTTATGGTTTGAAGGTTGATTTGGTTGAGATTGGGAGATTTCAGTGTAATTGAGAACACATTTGACTCATGGACCGGTGCAATCAAAACTGTTATCCTTTCTGGCACCTGCCAAGCAATTACTATTGTAAGCCTTTAAACATTGCTAGCCTGATAATCACCTTTAGAAGCCGTGCAAGAAGCTGACTTTGCAGTGCAGTTCAAAGTCCCGAAAAGGATTTTCGATACCGAACTGCAATCCACCCTGTTATCCTAGTGAATAGCATGCACTCTTCTTCTTCACCGCCCGATTCAGTTTCCAACAACGAAATTTCAGACGCAACGAGAATGCAAGGATTTCGGCTCTCCTGATACATCTTCTCATCATTTTTCTCCGATTTAAGAAGAAGAGACTGCTGCATACGAACTTTAAGATGCAAAAACTTGCTTCGAGAGCTTTTACGCTCATGCTAGCTTGTGAAAGCGACTCAACATCATAAGATTTGTTTGATCATCGGGAAAAGAATTCCGGGAATGCCATCGCTTGTACAAGTAAGGGAAGCTTTAGTGCATCTGTGTCTCTGTGTATGCGGACAACCGCAGATCTCTCTGCTTGCCTCGGAATTTATGCAATCCTTTCGTCCAACTACCGCTCGACATTGCTCTGCGACATCAGGTGAAATCATAAAACACGTAATGAGGTGAAAAAACTTTCATCGCATCGAGAAAAGTAATCGAAGTTTAGAGGAAAAGTTAGTCATTGAACCCGAAAATCAGGATTCAATGCGATGTTATCGCTGGTTTGCAGAACAGCGAGATTAGAATCCATTAAATCTCGTCAAGAGTTCAATGAAACATGACAAAAGTTCGAGAAGCTCATTGAGAACCTTCTTGCCAGAGCTTTGAAAGCTGGTGACAGTTGGAAGCTTCGTTTCACTCAGCCACGAGCCTGGCTTTTCCACGAACGCTTTAAATTTCATGCTTTTCAACAATGGAAACTTTTTCATTTCCTCAATCAAAGGCTTTTGTGTGCAGCTCAAATTGCGCACTCGACTCTTTTCGCACCTCTACAAAGCACTCGACACAGCTACATTTTAATTGGTGTCAAAATTATGCAAATGCACAAAGCAGAGAAATTGTAAAACGTGCAATTTGGCGAGCTCTCGACTCTGAAAGTTCGTCCTAATCGAGTTTGCATACACAATCCGTGTTACAACATCGGACAGAAATCCTTTCATGGACTGCAGACATTTGCAGACAGTTGACAAATCTCTCACCCCTTTAATCTGACCACACGTCCTGACCATTTCCTTTATGGCTCGAGCGATTCGATATCAAGGTCAATGGCCGGTGTGCAAAAGCTTTCCAAAAATGGCCTCGTCATCGATATGTGAAGCGGGAAATTGCTGGGGAAGTGGAAGAAAGCTAGTGGAGTGTATTTGAGGGTGAAATTCACCTTCCACACGAGAGAAAACTTCCTAAATTCGATGAAACTTCCCCGCCGACTGTCTGCACCCCGACCAGATTGACATTTCAGCGGCAATTCCTCATGGAACGGAATTTATTTCGCTCTACAAGCATATTCAGACGTTTCTTCAATCGCAAGCTCTTAAAAATTTATATCCCGACTCGACTACCCTTCGAAGTGCGGGGGAAATTAACGATCAAGACGAACAAAGGCGTAAAACTTCACAAATTTTCGGCAGTGAAGGGAAAACGAGCGAGAGAAGAGTGCACAAAAAAGTTTTTCCAAACTCCGAGCCAGACAGAGTTTCGGGTGTGAGTGATGCTGACTGTTGAGTTCAACGAACTTCCACTCCGCTTCCAATAACGACATCATCGTGTTCAGCAGGAGCACAGACATAACATTGCGGATTCTCCGTCCCTAAGAGCCGAGTTCATTCTCATCCACCTTTTCTCTCCACGCAGCACAAATCATGCCCGACGTAGACAATTTGAGACGAGTTGGGGTTGGACGCAGCCGCTCTGATCGATAATGGAGCGAACATCACCATGTTTAACCTGGGACACCGTCGAAGCCATAGATTGAACGGATCTTTCTAAATTTAACTCAAAACCACCCTTTCAAACTTCATCAAAGTGTCAGACCTTGTGAAATGTAGCGCTGCTAAACTGTTGGTTATGCAATTTCGCTCAAAACATTATAATCCACACTACCAAGCATAAAAATGGCCATCAAGCGAATCCCCAAAAACTTACACGAAGTTAACATAAACACAGCAGAACACAACAACACAGATCGAATTAAACTTTTCACATAGAGAGGCGTGAGCTAGACAATGATGGAACGGGGTATGCCACCCACTCTCGGTTTATTGTTCGCAGTAAAGGTTCGTTGACCTCAATTAGGGAAAAGTCAGCAGCATCGCCACCCGAAAAAGATATTTCGTATCATCGTCGTGTCTGGCCCCCGACTCCGATCTGCCTTCTACCTTATGCGACTTGCTCTCGAAGCTCACAACCAGACGCAAACATCAACAAATTTGTGTGTGCAGCGAGTGCTTCGAACGTTCGAGGGAGAAAACAAGATGGAAAGTTGTTCCTTTTCGGCGGAGCTGCGGAGTGAGCCATATATTTTTGTGCCCAACTCCTTTGTGCAGTGTGGAAGGAGGCTGAAAAGTTCAAAAGACGGCAAAATCTGATAGAAACAATTCTCTCTGATCTTTATTTCTATCGCACCCTCGCGTCTGGCGTTTGCTACGATCAAAAACCGGCAGCAGCATGTGTCGATATGTGCTTATTACTTCATCGCCCGCATACAAGAAAAGGGAAAAGCCGAAGTGTAGACAGCAGAAAAGTCCTTTGCAACATCTCTCGATTGTTCATTTTACAGCTCTTTGAAACGTGATGCTGTTTGTGTGGAGGCTATGGAGCATGCATAATGCGATTCCCAGTTTTAAGGACTCAAAAGGATGGAAAAAATTCGGCTACGAGCATGTATGCTTTTGTTCACTATTTTATGAACTATCGGGGTGGTTTGGTGGGAGTGTAACGGTTGAAAAATTAAAGTTTGGGAAATTTTTAATTGTAAACTGCTCTGTAGTCGTCTGTCTGGTTGCAGACACAGCCAGGATTTAAAATCCTCATTTCTAACTGTTGAAAGCTCATTTTATCATTTTCTCTTGCATTTTAACGTGACATCGCCTTAAAGAGCCCTAAACGTGCCTGCACTTTTCTTCTTTTCATGAAATGAAGTACTTTTTCACTCGCCCATTTAACTTAAGGAAGCTATTCCCTTTCATCTTGATAAGGCGCTTCGTCACACATAACTTTTGAGTGGCACTTTGCTTGAGTGGCGTTGAAGGGGCTATCAAGCACCAGCGTTAACGAAAAGCCGCACTTGTCTGTGCTGGTTTTAAAAAGTGTTTAAGAGAGTGAGTAAATTGACTTACTTTGCTGAAGTAGCCGACGATGTGGCAGCCGTCGGAGTCGGCAATCGTCATGATGTAGAACAAGAACGGATCCACGTCGAAGTACAGAGTCTTGTGGTCGAGGAAGAATTTCGCAAGCAGACAGAGAAACTGGCAATAGTTCTTGTGTCGCTTTCCATCGACTTGCCACACGCACAATTTTCCCTTTCGGTAAATTTCATCGCCCGGCGGATGCCGCCAGACACACTTCGCCGCGTGCCTTCTCATCATGACTTCCGACTTTTGATAGCGCAGACAGAACTCACAGAGATACAGCTTGGGAAGTCGTTGCACGTCTTCGGGATACACGCTTTGATACCACACTTCCATGTTGTTCTTGCCCATGATGACCCATTTAGTGCCACTGCCTCGACACGGCAGCTTTGTCAGCTCGTTCTCGATGTTTTCGCTGGCCAGGGCTTGCGCATCACGAAACAGTTGAAGGTCATACTCGGAAACTGCACCAGCGAGGTTTGGTTCATGGTCGTCCGTTCGCAGATCTTCCTGTGACTTCGTCAGCGGCTTGAATCTTGCTCTTATGTCGCGAATCTTTTGCTGGTACGCTTTATGCTGTTCAGTTGTCGTTGTTTTCTTCGCGTCAAACTCTTTCAGTGCTTTTGCACGCTCTTCGACTCGCTTTCGTCGCTCGATCAGATTTGCTTTCGTTTCAGCGTTGGTGATATTGTGGTAAATGGGGCAAGCTTCGATTGTGAAATGTTTGTCAGCTGTGCCGCTCAGGTGACCCATCGAATTGCAGCCTTCAAGTGGACAACCTTTGTCTTCCTCGGGTTGAGAGTCCTTCGATAAGTTCAAGTTGTGCTTTTGTTCGATTTTCTTGTGCTTTGACTTGCCCTTGGTCGGTATCAGCGATGGAACCTTCTTGACTGGGCTTTTAGTGGTCGATCGCTTGACAGCCGAGCTGTCGTCAGTCTCTGTTTCAGACTTTATTGAAGATGGACCGATGTGCTTTGATTTTCTGTTCATTCGAGCGGATTTTCTACTTGGTTTCGCATCGTTTGCACTTTCTGAGTCGGAATCGGAATTTGAAGAAGCAGCTGACGATGAATCAGTCGTGGTCGATGAAGCTGAGGAAGCTTCTTTCTTGACCTCTGGTTTAGGCTTTTCTAGTGTGACCTTAGGCGCTGGTTTTGGAGGCGCACCAGGCAGTGGATACTTTCTAGGCCTTCCCCGGCCACGACCCGATGTTGAGCTGCCTGACTGACGACGCACATCTTTCACTGGGGGCGCGACCGATGATTTTTCGTCTTCAGACTCGGATGAGTTTGAGAAAATACTTTTGTTCTCCTTCTTGGCTTTAGTTGCTGCCGGTGCCGGCTTCTTGGGTGTCTGGAAGTTCTTGGGTGCCTTGACAGTCGACGCGGCTTTTGAAACTGGCTGGGTCTTGCTTTGCTGCATTGCTTGGTGCTGTTTAATCACTGAGGGTGGAACTTTACCGCCCGTTGGCACTGGTGGAGCACTTGCCTTGTTTGACTGAGCCTTCGGAGGTTGCGCAGTCGATTTTTTCTTGTCCACGTGCGTCGCAGTCTTCTTAGGCGGACTTTTAGGGCGATTATCTTCGTCAGTCGACGATAAACTACTTTTGCTTACTTTTAGCTCGGTACTTTTCGTCGTCGATGCTTTCGTTGGAATCGTTTTGTCTTGGCTTCTTCTTGCAGCTGTCTTCTCGGTCGATTCTAAAAATAATTCGGAAATTAGCATAGCTTCCTTGTGCAATCGCAGTTAGCTTCAGTTTACTGTTTGCTGTCGAAATTTTCGGTGGGGATTTTCCATTTGAGCTGCTGCTGGAGCCAGAGGAGCTGTTGCTGGATCCCGAAGAGCTGTTGCTTGACGAAGAAGACCCGGAGCTGGAGTCTGGAAGCAAGATTTGCATCAAATTCTAATGTTGAAGTGTTGTGAAAGAAAATTACCTGAGTCGGAGCTTGTACCGGTGGCAGACGATGAAGCGCTGCTTGCCGACTGCGAGTTGCATGAAACGTAAGGAATTTAGTAAGATTTTAAATGGAATTCAGAGTTTTCACCTTCATTTTCGGGGAGAAAATTCTGCAATTTAATATTTTGAGTCAAGGTCACTGGAATCGCGACTTCCGGTCTGCGTGAACGCCTGTGGCGGTGAGGGTTGATGCTGTGGTCAGATTTTTAGCTCTTTTTCATTAGAAACGTCGGTGCTACGGCCTAAAACTTAAAATATTCCGGAATATTTGTTTGTTTATGTTTAGAGCAGGGTTGTATACTGATTGGTCTATGCACGCACACAGTCAAAGGTAGATCTCGTCAAGCGCTTCTTATTTCCACACACTTTGTAGGTCATTCGCAACTCAGTACTGTTTACTTATCTCAGCCTTTGCTGATTCTGCTGATGTGGTTTTAATCTTAAATACTTTTATTACTGTTGTGTAAAATGAAAGACATCTCTCGACTGATCGTCGTTTTGTTCCTAGTTTTCCTGTCGGTGCGGTGTGCTCAGGACGATGTTGGCGATGTCATCGCAAAACGGGTGCGTAATCTTATCAGTTGTAATCGAACAGGTTGAGCAAGCATTTTTTCTTCAATTTTTAGAGAAGCCACAGAGCTTTGGAGCTTGCACCGCACACGTTCGCGAAGCTGGCTGAGGCAGCAAACCTTGACCACTTCAATGAAGTTCTTGACAAAATTTTAGTGCCAAGAGTCGTTGGCATGGAATCACACGAGCAAGTCAAGGATTTCATCATCGATAGCTTCAGAAAGCTGAGCTGGATTGTGGAGCTCGATGAGTTCGACGAAGACACGCCGATCTTCAAGAACCTGCACTTTACGAACATCATCGCAACGCTGAATCCAAATGCGGAACGATTTTTAGTGCTAGCTTGTCACTATGACAGCAAATACTTTCCCAACGAAGAGTTCCTAGGTGCAACCGACAGCGCCGTGCCTTGTGCAATGTTGCTCAATCTTGCCCATGTGATGTCGAAGTATTTTGATCAGATCAAATCCAAAGCAGACGTCAGTATTAAAATCGTCATGTTCGATGGCGAAGAAGCTTTCAAAGCGTGGACAGCAACAGATTCGGTGAGTAATTCAATCATTTTATAATAAATTGTGATTAATTGGTTTGTTCCCTTTAGATCTACGGTGCACGCCACTTAGCAGCCAAGTGGGAAGAAGAATCTTTCTTGCACCGCATCGACATGATGGTGCTTCTTGATCTTCTCGGCTCACCGGATCCGACTTTTTACAGCTTCTTCAAAGATACCGAGTCGTGGTACCAACGTTTAGTCGACACCGAGATCAAACTTGACGAGCAAAACCTGATGCAGAAGTATCAGTCGAGCGGAACTATCAAGCGAAGTCCAACCCGCTATTTTCAGTCGCACTCGGTGAGTGCTGGGATCGAAGACGATCACATTCCCTTCCTGCGCCGAGATGTTCCAATTCTTCACATGATTCCCGTCCCATTCCCTGAAGTCTGGCACAAGATGACTGACAACCACGAAGCCATCGACGTGACCACTGTTGAGAACATCAACAAAATCTTGCGGATTTTTATTGCCGAATATCTGCACATAGACATTGACTGACCTTGGCCGTACTTTTTGTATCCGGTGCTGGCAACGTGCAAAAAACGTAAACTTAATGACTTAGATTTTCGTTGATTTATACTTTATTGTTGGGACACTTGGGAAGTTTCAATAAAACAAATTTTACATATTTTGAAAAAGGAAAACTAAAAAATAATTGAACCATGGTGACCAAGAAGAAAATCAAAACAGAAATTTCGGGAACGATTTGACGAAACATGCCTCGATGAAAGTTGATCTAGCAAATTCATCGCTGCACACGCTTCAAACACATCGTCTATTCACCCAATGACCACTCTACTCGAGTAGAGACTCTAGTCTATCCGAATTGTGCAACATGAAAGTGCTGACTTTATTTGTGCTGTGTTCAACTCCGTTGATGTCAGGTCAAATCTTCGTACTCGCAGCAAATGGACAACCGTTCTCTCAGCTCGAGAAGATGTTCATGATGTTTGACTTCGACACTTGGATTGCGATCGGCTGCACATTGCTGTTCTGGGCAGTAACCATCCAAACCATCAATCGATGATTGCCTAAATTTGTTCAACAATTCGTGTACGGACGACTTTTCAAGACACCTACGATGAACACGTTAGATGAAACTTTTCCAACTACAGGGTGACCGCGAAAGATGTGTACCGGCTGTTAAAAAATTTATATCTCACGATCCACTTTTTAAAACGAACTACTGCTTGGACAACTTGAAGTAAATAGCAGTACAGAACAAGAAGTTATGGCTGTCGAAAGTCAAAAATTTACTTTTTTGCGTCGGCTTTTTTTACATTTTCACCTGCCACCACCCACACAAGTAAAATTTTGGAAATCGGTTTTTGCCATTTAATAGCCAGTTAGTTAAAGAACAAAAGTTGTGCAGACAGTAGTTCGTTTTAAAAAGTGGATCGTGAGATATCAATTTTCGAACAGCCGGTACACATCTTTCGCGGTCACCCTGTACTTACATCTCTGCTTATTTCCTTAACTATGTACCTTTTTTCGAGACCTTCAACCAAAAACTTGGTCAAATGGTTGCTGCTGGTTTTCTTAGAAACTGGAAAGCTTTTGACTGCTTGACAATGTTAAAAGGTCCGAAGAAGCCATCGGGCCACAAGTTTTAACGATGGATCACTTGGGTATACCGTTTCTGATTTTTGTTGTATTGTTAGTATTTTGTGTTGCTGTGTTCTCCATAGAACTCGTGGTTCATAAGGTGAAGCGTGTTCAGAAAATTAAAAGAAAAAATGGTGTTCACATTAAGAAAAAAAAATTAAGACCACACAGAAAGTAAATTTACATTCCAATGTTTTGAAACTTTTATTTACAAATAAACTTATTCACATGATCACAACATCGTGAATCTTTTTCATGTGCTGTCGGTAGTGTGAAGTTCTTAAAAACGTTCTCTCACACAACTTGCACACATTGTTCTTGAGCTGACTGAGTCGAAACGTTTGATTGTGCTGATATCTCTTGTGTCGCTGGTAAAGTGTTCGACTGGAGAGCTTTTGACCGCAAACTTCGCAGGAGATTCCTTCTGTGGTGTGAGTTTCCACGTGAGTGCTGCGGGCAGCGGGAGTTTTGAAGGTTTTGGGGCAAAGCGAACATTCGTAGGGACGAGCGTTTGTGTGAACATTTTTGTGGATCTTCAAATCACTCGACGTCTTGCACCGTTTGTCACAAATGCTGCAGAGGTAGCCCGATAGCCCCAACTCGTAAAGAATATGCGACTGCAGCTGAAGCTTTGTCGAAAATCTTTTTCCGCAATAATCGCATTGGAACTTTTTCGCTTCGCAGCCTTTTTGATGGGCTAGCTTGTCATAAACTGAAGTGAACTCAAGTTCACAGCCATTACAGGGATATTTAAGATTAGGAAACAGTTCGGGGTGCTTGTTTTTCATGTGCTGCAGGTACTTGCTTAGACCAGTTGTGCCGTTAAACTCCCGGTTGTCGATAAAACAGAAGATCGGTGCGGTGTGGAGAAGCATGACGTGACTTATGCAGTTGTTTCGATCGAAATACTGAGCAGGACAATGACCACACTTCCAAACAGCTTCATCGACTGCGTCAACGACTTCATCGGCGTCACCGGAAGGAGTTTTGAAAAAAGCTGCACCGAAATGCGCCAGACCTTCCGATGGAACCGTTTCTTCGTGTGATGGATCGTCGTGAACTTCTTCATGCTGGTGCAATGCACTATCAGAGCAGAAAATCTTTCGACATGCTTCACATCGATAGCTTGGCATATGCGGCGCCAGTTGCTGGAATATTTCATGACACTCTTTGTGAACTCTCGGCTTGTAGCGAACACGTGTGGTGGAGAACTTGAGTCCACATTCGTGACAAAAGTTCAACGACTTTCCGAGTTCTTTGCACTCGAGTTTCTTGGCAATTCGTGAAAGTGCTTCACCGTCAGTTGTTTTTTTAGCTAGATTTTCTTCTTGATCGTCTTCTTTATTCTTGTGTACGAGCTTGATGTGATGACGCAAGGAGTCGCGATGACGAAAGATTCTGTCGCAGTCAGGACACTTCCAGCAAGTTCGAGATCCACTTTCTTCTTCGACGGAAATTTTGCAGGCAGCAATGAAGCTTCTGTCGATTTTCGAGGTGCGAATGTGCGTCATTCTAAAGTGAAGTTTGAAAGCTTGCTCGTTCTTGAAGATTCGATCGCCTTCACATTGTTGGCACTGCCAAATCAATTCAGTTCCGTTGGCTGTTTCGATAACGACTTTTGAGTTTGTCACTTCGTCTTTTAAAGCAGCTGTTTCTGTTTTGTCGTTTTTAAGCTTGTGAGATTCTCGAATGTGGCGATTTAATGAAGATTGATTGGCGAGCGAGCAATCACAGACTGTGCACTTGAAGTTTTTCTTCTGAGATGATAAACTGGAAGCTTGTTGTTTGTTAACTTTCAGCCTGATCGGCGATTCAGTTTCCTCGATATTTCGCTTTTCGCCTGTCGAGACGTCAAATTTTTGGTCATCTACGATTAGAAACTGTCCAGGATCAGATGTCTCGATTGCAAAATTATGAGGCGATGGAAATACTGCCGAGTTTTCAGGTTCAATTGCACTTGGATCCACTAAAAACAGTTCGTCGTCTCCAAAGATGTCTTCATCACACTCTTCACCTTCAAACTGCAAGACTGGATCATCGCCTTTGATTGAGATTGTAATTCTGTCATGATTCTCAGCTATGTTGAAGCAAAAAGCAGCTTCAGAATTGTCCAGGAAAGCTTCAACTTTCGAAAGAATCTCCAATTTTTCGATGTGACTGCGAAAGCTGCTGTACCTCTTGACATCGCGCTTGAAGAAATGAAACGACATGAGACGGTCATTGCAATTGAAGCAGGCATAGTTCAGCTTGTTTTCGTCGATCTACAAAGGAAATAAATAATAAATGAAGTTTTGGACAAGCATTTTACTCACTTTAACACCGCAGACGTCAAAAATCAAGTCGTTGAACGAGATTTCTTCAGACTCGTCGTTAATGAAGGCAGTGTTGCTGTTGATCTCACTCAAAGGCAACTTGTTGAAGCTTTTCTGGCAGAAATAACACTTTGCGAACGAAATTCGTGACATCGCCGTTCTTTTGTTTTGAATTTTGTCTACAAGGCTACGATTTTGTTTTGATCTACAATCGACTGATCTACTTTTGATCTACCACGTTGCCTTGTTTATTACAACGTTCGTGAAAAATAATTCAAAATCAGTGCAATCAGCTAGTGATTCAACTCCAAAATCAGCGCAAATCTTCGCCAACATGAAGAAGATGGAGCGACGGCAGAACAAGAAGCGCAAGGCAGTCGCGCTCGTGAACATGATGGAAATCAACGAGGCCGACATGAAATCTAAGAAACCAATTGAAAATGTCGATAATTCAGATTGCAAAGAGAAAATCGACTCGGTAAGGCAATTCCCATTTAAAATTCCCGGTGTTCTGACCTTTCGACCTGTTTTAGACCGACGAGCCAGCAATGAAGAAGATTAAACAGATCGACTCAGACCAATTCATTTCCGACGAGCGCTACAAATCGATTAAGAAGGAGCTGAAGGTGAAGAAGAACGCGCTCAATAATGTCCCGCGCTTCCGTCTCAAGTCGTTCGGTGACAAGGCACTGCTGTCAACACACCCCAAGCAGCGGCAGCCACTCATGCTCGACGACATCCAGTATCTCCTCATGAACGCTCTTCTCGGTGGATCTTCGCCGTTTAAACCAGAACGATGGGCTGTCTTCGAAAAGGTCAACAAACTCAGTCACACGGTGATCCTGGTTGTTGAAGGCTTGAGCGCGTACACTTTCTCAGCCCATGAGAGTCGATTCGAGAAGACAAAGAACATCTTCACAGACCCAATGGAGGTTTTGTTGCCCAGGTGCAGTGCCAAGAACCGCATCATCGAAGAGCTGTGCTTCATCCCACTGACTCAAGCGCACAAGGAAAAGTTGATCAAGCAGTATGGCAGTCTCGAGGCAGCGGTGCATCTTAACAAGGAACATCATTTGATCACGAAAAGTGTCTTTCCAATCGACAGCGACTCGAACGACGATGAATCCGAGGAACTGCCGCCCGATGAGTCGTTCCCAAGAACTCGGTTGCTGCTGTCGCCGCTTCAAATGATGATCGAGGGCTATCCAATGCCTTTGAACGGAGAGTTCGCTGAACGCTACAGCGAATTCCGGTACACTCGCGAAAGCTACAAGCCGGTCACAAAGAAAAGCCCGATGTTCGGTCTCGATTGCGAGATGTGCAAGACCGTGAAGGCCGAGAACGAACTTGCTCGAGTGTCAATAGTCGATGAGAACTACGTGAGCGTGTACGAAACTTTGGTGCGGCCGTCGAACAAGATCGTCGATTATCTCACTGCATGGTCCGGTATCACCAAAGAGATGATGCAAGACGTCACAAAAACCTTGCAGGAGGTGCAAGAGGAAGTTAAGAACGTGTTGCCAGCAGACGCAATCCTTGTTGGCCAGTCATTGAATTGCGATTTGTCAGCTATGAAGCTGATGCATCCTTACGTCATCGACACAAGTGTCATTTTCAACATCAGCGGTGATCGCAACCGGAAGTCCAAGCTGCAAGTCCTTGCCAAGATTTTCTTAGGCGAAGACATCCAGATGAACGCCAGTCTCGGTCACAGCTCGATCGAAGATTCCACTGCAAGTTTGAAACTGACGAAGCTTAAGCTGTCCAAGGATATTTATTACGGCGACAACGCATTGCAGCTCAAACGGACTACAATGCCCATCATCGAAAAAGCAAGCTACACAGGCATCGTAGACACTCCGGTTGAGCCATCGAACGAGAAGGAAGTGGCGACGACTTTGCTCAGTCACGCTCTGAAGCGACAGAAAAAGGCGGCAATCATCACGTCTTCATCGACAGACTTTGATCTGAAAAAGTTCTATTCGCGCAACCAATTCGACTCCCTTCAGATCGAAGGCGGGGACGCAGCACATCATGGAATCCAGCACCACAAAGAGTCATCGGCGATGAAGGTCATCAACAAGACTCGCGAAGTGATCGTCGACAACGATTTCAATCTGTCGCACTTCAACATCATGGAAGATTTCCTTCACGAAGGCACCGAGAACGAAGACTCGTCGACAGCCGACGAGAAAATCATCAAATCGATCGAACAGGTGGACAAATGGATTGACAACGTTTGGAACAGCGTTGCGCAAAATGGCTTGTTTGTTGTTATCTTCGGGGGACAAGACAAGAACCCGAACGGCGTGTCGATGGTTCGCGTAAAAAATTAAAAATTCATAAAATAAATATGAGAGATAAATCAAATAAATTCAATTTGAACATAATTCGCGGGTTTTTGTGGTAATTAACGGGGATGGATATGTGATTAAGTGGTTGGAAGATGAAAATTATAGTTTCCTTGAAAGATTTGATGGTTCTAAGTGCTCTAAGGTGCGACATTTAGGGCTTAAGGCTTAAATTCTTGATGTTATCTTCTCATAACTTAGACAAGCTTGTTCCAGAAGGTTTCGGCTAATCAAACAATTAGACTCAAGCCTATCACAATGACTTTTATTTTACAAGACTTTTACTCAGAAGGTTGGAATTCCTAGAATTAGCCTTAATTACCAGGAACTTCCACTAATCACTTTAAAAGACCTTCAATTGACCATCAAACCCATCCAGCCAAGCTTGCACAACCAGCTTGGACAAACACCAACAAGTTTTCCGCTTCAAATCGACTGCGGCTAATTTCATTTCCTTCGCCGTCCGGAAAATCCGTTGAGTGTTTTTGTAGATCATTTGGAAAATCGCGGGTTGTCTGATGCGAAATTGCGGGTTGCCAGTCAGGAAATATTTTTTAAAATTGAAACACAGTGCGAAAGTAAATTTTCTTTCGCGTATTCAAAGAAAATTGTCTTCAAAGCAACGCAAGCTAGCCAATTTTGTAAGTTCATCGAATCGAGATCAATTTGGGGGTGAAGTTGTCACGAAGTGGGATTTTCCTGCGATGGAATTTTCTGAAGAAAATTCGGAGAATTCTGGAACTTGAGAACTTTTATTGATCGAGTTTTCTTTTGCAAACTTCGTCACTTCACTCCTTAGTGCGTATAACAAGCCGAGCACATTGCAACTTCCTGACATCATTCGGTCGCCCCTAATGACTTCATAAATCAATGCTTCACCTAGTGCTGGCAAAGTGCCAAAGAAACAAGAAAATAATTTGACGAAGTGGAAAATTAGTTTTCTTTAATAATTTCTCCATTAACTCTTCCAAACGCCACACAGACGATGTATCACTCCTCCAGTATCGATTTGAAGGAACCGGAGAAGTATTATCGCAAGCCGGAGAACCGGTAAGTGCAGAGATAGCTTTGATTGATGTGCAAACCTACGTCATTGTGCAAACAGAATTGTCGTCAAAGTGCAAACAGCGATTGTGCACCAAACGGTTAATCAGCGAATCGGCGTTCTTATCAGAACGAGTGAAACGAAAATGTGTGTCATAGAAAAAGTAAACATCGGCTGGTTCTCTCCGACTCAACACATTACCGAGTAGCGACGTAGCTTCACATACACTGAAAATATTTCCGCGAGAGCGATCGAGGCAGAAGAAAAAATATTTTTTAAATGCAATTCAAACTTGTTTCTCAGTGTAACACGAACAGTTCTTTTGTATACATTAGTTTGATAGTGAAACTGATTGTTGCGACAACAAAACGCGGAGAAAAATTTCAAAGTGAAAAAGCACACGAGTGAGAAATGCCGCAGTCAGCTAAAGTTGAACTTGAAAAGATATTTGAGGGCCCGGAAAGCCACCATGAAGACATTGATTCTGCAAAATCGTCGAGTGGACTGAACTTGGCGATAAACAATGGACGCGACTTCTCGTCGCTGTTCTACGACGACGACGATTTAAATCCGCGACAAGCTTTTCACGATAATTTACAATCGGGCTACAAGCGTGATTCAGATCACAGGTGAATGATACGTCGGACAGTGAAATAAGCTTTAAAGCTACGTCATGGACAGCGGAATGTTTACAAGTTGATAAGAAATTATGATCGGCTGTTTATAAAAATATGTCAATAGAGTTCAATATCAGAAAAATATGTTCCCTTCTGTGTTCGCCTTGAACGCGCGGAAAATTCCAAATTGCCCCGCGCAACGAATCTTAATCCGCCAACAATTGCCAAATTAAGCCAACACTTCAATTCTGTCAAGTGTCATTCAATTGTTACGTGACGGAGAAAAAAAAACGACGGCTGCGGTGTCTAGTCGGCGATCAACTTTATCGTTTGGAATGTGCTTTCGTGTTTGATCGAAAACGAAAGTCGTAAACTCGAAAGTTTTTCGAGTGTACACTCTCCCCAAACCTGTTGTGACCGTGACCTGTCCCAATGCCGTAAGCCAGACCTTGTAACTTACAACTTCTTTGATCTTTCCTCCCGCAGAATATTCGTCAATCGGTCGCTTCATCTCGAAAACATCAAATTCTATGGATTCGACATGGATTACACGCTGGCTGAGTATAAGTCGCCGCAGTACGAACAACTAGTAGGTTACAAGGGATATCCGCATAAATTAGTGGCTAATTAACATGTTCTCCGTTAGGGCTTTGATTTGGTGAAGCATAGACTCGTCGATTTAGGCTACCCGAAAGGTGAGTGTCGTGTTTGAAATCGAAATGTGTGAATCAACCGTGTAGGAATGCGATGGAACATCGTCAGTCGGAATATGGTAATAAACGGGGATGCAAGGAAGTAAACACATTTGACCAATTTGTGCATGAAATCAAGGTCGGCACATGTTGGACGCAAGCCATTATAGCTTCATGAGCCAAAAAATCAACTGCGCTAGTTAAATTTAATTCGACATTCCTCCGAAATTCCATCGAATTCATTAAAATAACTTCGAACAATTTCCTTTCACAGAAATTATGCTTTTTGACTACGACCCGACCTTCCCCATTCGCGGTCTCTGGTTCGATTCCCATTTCGGAAATCTCTTAAAAGTGGATGCCTACGGCAACATTCTTGTGTGCGTTCACGGCTTCGAGTTTCTAAAGCAGTAAGTTTATTATTAACCAGTCGCCACGTAAAATAAATGTTTTTCACACGTCGCCGTCGATAAATCTCCTTTCCAGTTCCAAAATTTACGAGTTGTATCCGAACAAGTTTCTCCAGCTTGATGAGTCGAGAATTTACGTTCTCAACACGCTTTTCAACTTGCCGGAGACGTATTTGTTCGCATGTCTTGTCGACTTCTTCACAAACTCCCCGAAATACCACAGCGAGAAGACGGGCGTGAAAAGCGGTGAACTTTTGCTGTCCTACAAGTCGATCTTCCAGGACGTCCGTAGTGCAGTCGACTGGGTGCACATTCACGGCGAGATGAAATCCAAGACCGTCGAAAATCTAGATTACTACGTGAAGAAAGACCCGCGCTTGCCGCTGGTGCTGGACCGCATCCGCCAGTCAGGGTCCAAAGTCTTCCTTCTCACCAACAGCGACTACTGGTTCACCAACAAAATCATGACGTATTTGTTCGACCTTTCACACGGACCGAAGAAAGAAGACGAGCACAGAGATTGGAAAACTTACTTCAACACGATTGTCGTCGACGCCAAAAAGCCGATTTTCTTCGGCGAAGGCACAATTCTTCGCCAAGTCGACACCAAAACCGGCGGCTTGAAAATCGGAACTTATCTCGGCACGCTCCAGGAAGGTCAAGTCTACTCCGGCGGTTCATGCGACGTTTTCAGCCACCTGATCGGTGCCAAAGGAAAAGACGTGCTTTATGTCGGTGATCACATCTTCGGTGACATCTTGAAGAGCAAGAAGATCCAGGGATGGCGAACGTTCTTGATCATTCCCGAGTTGGGGCAGGAACTGCGCGTTTGGACAGAAGAATATAAACTTTTCCATGAACTCCAGCAGCTTGACATCAAACTTGGCGAACTTTACAAGTAAGTTTTGAGGAATTTAAGCCTTAAAAGTTCATTTTGATGACTTCATGAATGTAATAATTGAAATTTTGCAAACAAGATCGTTTTTGATTTAAAATAATGAAAACACCTTCTTCCTCCGCAGATACTTGGACTCCAGTGCCAAGGAAAAACCAGACATTTCAGTGGTGCGAACAAGCATCCAGAAAGTAACTCACGAGATGGATTTGTCGTATGGAATGATGGGATCGCTGTTCCGTTCTGGTTCTCGTCAAACTTTCTTCTCTAGTCAGGTAAATTTGATTTGCCCTTTAAATCTTCAACAATTCTCATCCAAAATTCCAACCCAAGGTTGTCAGATATGCCGATTTATACGCCGCATCTTTCCTGAACTTGGAGTACTATCCATTCAGCTACATGTTCCGCGCCCCGGCGATGCTTTTGCCTCACGAATCCACTGTCGCTCACGCTCATGAACTGCGCCTTAGCTCAGACGAGCCGAAGATCTCACGGACACGCTCGATTGTAAACGCGCCGACCACGCGAAAAGATTCGGAGAATCTGGTGCACACTCGGCCAACGACACCAACGTCTATTACTCACGTTCATGACGAAGACATGGCGGAAGACGAAGATTCTGATAAGAAATCGGAGCGATCTGACGAGGACGGCGCTAAATAAGCAGCCCATTTGCGCTACATTTTCCTTTGAAAATTATTTTTTTGAAACCGTTTCTCAAAACTCGTACAAAACCTGTTGACACTTAAACAAAACTTTATGTAATGAATTAAATCCCGAAATAGAATTCCTGACATTCAAATCAGTTTGTGAAAATCTTGAGTGAATTCTTGATGAGAGTGAGAAAAGCATTTAGTCTCAAACAAGTGAACGAAAGCAATTTTTGCACCAGGAAATGTACCAACGAGCAAAGAGGCGATAATAAAATTTGAATTGAAACCAAATCGATCCGGATTTTTTGTTTGCGGAGACGCTGATTGCGAGAAAAGAGGGTAAACAGAGATGACGCATCGAGAAGTTGATTGTTTTCGAAGAGACAGCTATCGATCGGAAGGAAGGGGGTCAACAAGAAGCTACGTCATGAGATTAACGAGTGATTTAATCGTTTCGGGTTCAGCTGATGAAATTTACTTTCCA
>JPYR01000406.1:55271-67847 GCA_000775305.1 Belgica antarctica
TTTCCTTTGCAGTCTTCCTACTTTTGATCATCAACTGCGCCATCGAAACTTAAACGCAAATAAAACCGCCATTAACACATTTTCCGTCTTCCAGAAACTGCTGTGCGACGTTCGCCCCGAAACCTGATGCGTAGAAAGCAATTTTCAGACGCGATGACGTAGAAATTTGAAATATCTATTTTAGCGGATATGTTTTGAGGTTTCATTGGAAGGTTCAAACGCGTGGGCGTTGTGTTTTCCAACTGAATATTCCAAATTAATTGGTTTCTTTCCGAATTTATTAAATTTGGAGAAACCTGAAGGGTGATCGTTACTAAAGTTTAACCAGGAAGTTATTTATTTGGATTGAACTTTGAACAAACTGTCATCGAACTTGTAGCAGCTGTCACCAGACCGGAGCCAGCTGTTGACTGTCAGTTGGGAAACAAACCTGCTTGTTGTCGTGAAAATCTTAAGTTTCCTACAAACTCTAACGACTGATTTTCATAGAAATGACTTGAAAGCCACAAATTAAAATAAAAATAACCTCAAGTTGTTGTATGTCTTGAACATTTCCCTCTTATCTTCTAATTTTATTATATTTTATTTCTTGTTTGCAAACCTAAGTTTCTTTTGCAGGGCGATTGTAAGACTTGAATAATTTATAAAAAGTTGATGACTAATAAACAGTTAAACAAATCTACGGATCAACGGTTCGTCAATGGCGCTAGTTTCTGCGTTAAAGTCTCCCAACATAAAATCTACGGAACAAGTTAACATAAATTTTTAAATTTAACAGATTTTAAAGACATACAAAGCAAAAACTTTCTTTTTCTTGTTTTTCCTAGCAGCATGAATACTCTAAAGAACTTATTGATTGACGAGGATATTCTTTTCAATTAATTAATTAATTATTCTTTCATTTTGCATCATCAATTGTCATCTCGCATATTTAGAGTTGACCCCAAAAAACCTTCCTATTCCAACAGTTTTTACGATTTTTGACTTTTGTTTTGAAATTTGTGTAATTTTTGTGTTTGTGTTTTTGTTATCGCCGGATATTTTGTGTGACTGTGTTAGTATTTTAAGAAATCATCTGCGAAAAATGGAGAAATTTGTCAGATTTGTTGTTTAATTATTTGATTAATCATTTTGCAAAACTATTTTCATGTCGACGACTCGCTTCACTTCAACTTTAAACTTTTTTTGTGGTTTTCTGTTTTTGTGTTCTGTTCACTCGACTTAAATAATTTGCTTAATATTTTGATTATTAAGATAACGTTTGTATTCATCACCTGTTGCTTGTGGTTGCTGGTACTGCTGGCTCAGGTCATTGCCCATGTTGCCGTACGAGCGCGGACCGAATGATTGCTGATCGTTTGTGTAGTTTCCTGAATTTCGATTTATTTTCGGCGAATTGGGATGGAATAAATGCTTGAATTAGTAAATCTTGAAAACTGTCTTAAGAATCTTGACTAGAATTTGAGCTTGAGGAGTCGTTCCAGCACTTTATGATGTCGGGATGAAGAACGAGGTCGGCTGGTGCGAGGGGATTAAGGAAGGTTTGAAGCAAAATAGTGTTTCTCGACTCACCGTATCCGCCGCCGTATGCCGATGGATAATCAGACTGCGGTTTGGAGTTGCCAGCGTTAGGCCCCGATGGCTGCTGCATCGCGCCTGGTGGTCCGGCTGATCCTGGTCCTGACTGACGGTTGTACATATCGTCTAAAAAGACAGAACAATCATCGAGAAGAATAGGAGAAGAGTTTTTGAAGGGCTTTAATTAGTAAGACGAAGGCCGAAACGTACAGTACTCACTCGATCCGGCTGATCCGGAGTTGGTCAAGCCCCAAGAGCTCCAGTTTGCACCACCTCCGGAGCCGGTTGCAGGTCCTGCGTTTGATGAGTTGTACATGTCTACAAGAAGCGTCGATTTAGATGCTTGCACAACATATGGCGCTTAAAATGCATGTTTTTGTCGTCACAATTCACTCACCGTATGAACCATATTGCTGAGTCTGTGGAGTTGAGTTGTAGTTGCCCCATTGCGGTGGAGGTGGTCCTTGTGGCTGAGGTGGCTGATGGCCCCAGCCCTGTTGTTGATAGCCTGGATTGGGATTTCCGTAACCGTAGTTCTGTTGCTGAGCAGCTGACGCGCCCCATCCCTGCTGGTATCCTCCCATCATGTTTGGATTCATCATGTTCATCGGCGGGGCGTTCATTTGGCCGTTCGGTCCTTGCATCGTCATACCTCCAACTGGTCCTGGTGGTCCCCAGTGCGATCCGGCTGATTGGTTTGGATCCTGGTTCATCTTGTGGCTGGACGAGCCGTCTCGAGGTTCTGCTTTCTTGATCTCAACCTGCTTACCGTTGAGAGTGATATAGTGCTCGCTGGTGACTCGATCGACGGAGGCGTCGTCTTCGAAGGACAAGAAGCCGAAGCCGCGCGATTTCTTTTTCTCCTGATCGTACATGATGACGACCTCCATGACTTTGCCGTAGCGGCCGAAGAACATTCGCAAGTCGGTCTCGGTGATGTTGGACGGCAGTCCGCCGAGGAAAACCTTGGGGAACGAGCCGCCGCGAGTCTTGGGCTTCTGCAATGTTCTCGGGTTGCATTGCTTCGGGTCGATCGTTCTGAAAGCGTCGATTTGTATATTTGGTTATTCACTGACGTCATTCCATATGTTTTAATTTTTATCGACTGCGGACATTTCACGCCAGGCCATAAACACCAGACACACTGCTTACCTTCCGTCCAAGTTGTGCGGCCCCGACTGCAAGACGATCTGCACGTTGTTGGGATCGGCGAAGGTGCTGCAAGGCGGAATCGAAAATGTCAATATTGAACAAGTTTTGCACTGAATTCCGCAACTCACATGAATCCAAAGCCGCGCGACCGCCCAGTCTCGTTGTTCTTCATCACGACGCAGTCGATGACCTCGCCATAGCGGCTGAAGTATCGCTGCAAGCTGTCCTGGGTCGTCTCCCAGCTTAAGCCGCCGACGAAAAGTTTCCTGGGTGAGCGAGAACACGGGAGAGAGTGAGATGGAGCAAAAGTCGGTGAGGCTCCCGAAAAATATTCGCCAAGATAAGGCGAAAAAAAGTTGTCACATCATCAAAAAAATCTTTCTTTCGCTTTCTTGGGTTTTCTCGGGATTCCATTTTCGAAAGAAAAAACTGAATTTTTCTTCTTGTCGCCGAGAGGTTCCCATCCGCACTCACAGCGAAAGTGAAAAGCACATTTTCGAGTCGGACTCGCGAGTGTTCCGCAACTTTGGGGCGACTTTCTTACCCTTTCTCGTCATCCTCCACATCAGCACCAGGGTTCATACGCATTTTTCCTCTGTGTGACTGAATTTTTGATGATTTTCTTGAACTTAATGTACAGCGAAAATGTGTTCCACGGAACTTTGCCTTCCTTGACTTTTATTATTCTTCACTCTAAATTTTCTCCGTCCGTGTCTTGTATTTACAAATTCGTAGATTGTAAGAAAGATTTACACTTAATTTAACGCTTAATTCTTAATGTCGAATAAAAGCTAGAATATTGGTTTTGTGGTTTTCTTGAATTAAATTAACTGTAATGCAATCTAAAATTAAAAATAAAAAAGTCTTAACTATGACAGAGCTATGAAAATTTTTTTTCGTGCAGGCTAGAGCGCGGTGCGGTCGATTTGGGCGGCTGCTCCCGAGATCTACCAATTGCGATGAAAACAAAGTGCAACTTACGGCTCGGTTGACACCGGAACTGCTAGCTTATCGAACGACACCGAAGTGGAAAATTTATTTCAATGCTTGCTTACGAGAATTTTGAAACTGAAAGAATTATCCAAGCGGGGCTTTCGACTTCGCTGAGTTTTAAACGGACTTTGAAGATTCAAATTTGATCTACTCGAGGAGCAATCAACTGGATGTAAATAAGATCTCGATTGCAAAACAAAGTTAAATCAAGAAATCACCAAGATCACCTTCCACAAGAGAAAAATCAATCAGAATCCACCAACAGAAAGCCGCTTCACCGCTTCGAACTGAAGGTAACACAATCAACTATCGATTTCAACTCAATTCCATCGAATTTTTTTATACGTTTTCAATCTTCAGGAATTCTGCAATGGCAAACGACTCGAAAAAGCGACGTTCGCGGTCTCGCGAGCGCAATGACAACAAAAAGAATGACAGATTCGACCGTGATAAGCGACGCGACAAAAGAAGAACGAGATCCAGGTCGCCGAGGGACAACCGACGATCGCGGTCTAATGAAAGAGACTCGCGGGATTCTCGGCAGGAAAAACGAGACTATGAAGACAGAAAGCACAAGGAAGAGAAGCTGAAGGAAGAAAAGTCAAAGATCGAGCTGAAGGAAGAAGAAGAAGCCCCGAAAAAGAAGGCTGAGCCACTTTCGTTGGAAGAGTTGCTGGCTAAGAAAAAGGCCGAAGAGCAAGCGCGAAGCAAACCAGTCTTCATCTCTAAGGAACAGCGAGCTCAAGAAGCTCTGAAGCGACGACAAGATCAAGTTGCAGCAATGCGGGCTAACATGCCAGCAGTCCCCAAATTCGGTGACGTTCCAGTGACAGAGTTATTGCGCAAGGAGAAGGAAAAAGAGCAACCTCAACGCAACTACGACCGGCGAGACCGATTTGATGACCGGCAACGTGACAAACAAGATGATCGGCCAGGTCCATCAAGAGATCGCAATAACCGAGGTAACGACAACAACAGAGACAACAACCGTGAAGAAAAGTTCGTCGACGAAGTGCCTGTGAAGGACAAAGAAAAGGAAGTCGAAGCCATTCGCGAGCGATACTTGGGAATCATCAAGAAGAAGCGTCGCGTTCGTCGATTGAACGACAGGAAATTCGTCTTCGACTGGGACACAAATGAAGACACATCCTCTGATTACAACCTGCTGTACAAGGATCGTCACTATGTGCAGTTTTATGGCCGCGGAAACATCGCCGGCATCGACATCAAAGAGCAAAAGCGCAAGCAAAGCAAGTTTTACGGCGATTTACTCGAGAAGCGTCGAACTGAAGCCGAGAAGGAACAAGAAAAGGTTCGCTTGAAGAAAGTCAAGAAGCGGGAAGACAAAGAGAAGTGGGATGATCGGCACTGGACTGAGAAGGATATCGACGAGATGACAGAGCGTGATTGGCGTATCTTCCGTGAAGATTACAACATCACGATCAAGGGCGGCAAGATTCCCAACCCGATCAGAAACTGGAACGAGTTTGGATTCCCCAAGGAAATAGTTGAAATCATCGACCAGGTCGGCTACAAAGAGCCAACACCCATCCAGAGACAGGCCATTCCTATTGGCATGCAGAACAGAGACATTATTGGTGTGGCTGAGACCGGTTCCGGTAAGACGCTCGCCTTCTTGATTCCACTGCTGACCTGGATCCAAACGCTGCCGAAGCAAGAGCGACAGGAAAACATCGATCAAGGTCCTTACGCCATCATTCTCGCACCCACTCGCGAGTTGGCACAGCAGATTGAAGAAGAAACAAAGAAGTTCGGAGCGCCGCTTGGCATCAGAACTGTGGTCGTGGTCGGTGGTTTGAGTCGAGAAGAGCAAGGTTTCCAGCTGCGACTCGGTTGTGAAATCGTCATCGCCACTCCCGGTCGTTTGATCGACGTGTTGGAGAACCGTTACTTGGTGTTGAATCAGTGCACGTACATCATTATGGACGAAGCCGATCGAATGATTGACATGGGTTTCGAGCCAGACGTGCAGAAGATTCTCGAGTTCATGCCGGTCACTAATCTCAAACCCGACACCGACGAGGCTGAAGACGCAACTAAGCTGATGGAGAACTTCAACACCAGAAAGAAGTACCGACAAACAGTCATGTTCACAGCTACTATGCCGCCGACAGTTGAAAGACTGGCCAGAACTTACCTTCGACGACCGGCCACGGTGTACATTGGATCCATCGGTAAACCAACTGAGAGAACCGAACAGATCGTCATGATGATGACCGAAAACGAAAAGAGAAAGAAGTTGATGGAGCTGCTGCAGCGTAAAGTCGAGCCGCCAGTCATCATCTTCGTCAACCAGAAGAAGGGCGCAGACGTGCTTGCCAAGGGACTGGAGAAGTTTGGCTTCAATGCTTGCACATTGCACGGTGGTAAAGGACAAGAACAGCGTGAATACGCTCTGGCGTCGCTCAAGAACGGTTCCAAAGATATTCTCGTCGCTACCGATGTTGCTGGTCGTGGTATCGATATCAAGGACGTCTCAATGGTCATCAACTATGACATGGCCAAGACCATCGAAGATTACACCCACAGAATCGGAAGAACTGGTCGTGCTGGAAAGACCGGAGTGGCGGTTTCGTTCTGCACCAAGGATGACAGTCCGCTGTTCTACGATCTCAAGCAGTTGATTCTATTGAGTCCGATTTCCAACTGCCCGCCAGAGCTGATGAACCATCCAGAAGCACAGCACAAGCCGGGCACGGTGGTGACGAAGAAACGTCGCGAGGAGAAGATTTTCGCGTGAGTAGTAATGTATTCAAAGATTATTAAGCTGTTAGAGTGTGGAATGCGTTGATAGGAGTACTTATGGGATGGGAATTAAAGATTTATTACCAAGGGCTACTTAAAAGTGATGTAACTTGGAGAAAGCTGATGGAAAAAGTTGATTTAAAATATGATTAAAAAAAAGGCTAATTTTAAATGAATATTGACAAGAAAATAGTTCCGAAAACATTAAATCTGTGCAAAAAATAGAAAAGTATGACCTTTTTGCACGATTAACCCCTTCGAGATCTCCAGAAGTTGCTATTTTCCAATTATTTAATTCAAATGTTTCATAAATCACAGCTCCAATTAGAAGTTCGTTCTGGAAATTGGTTTGAAATGAATGCTTATGCTTATGAAGAAAATTGGTTCAAATTTCGAGGCGATTTTTGGATCTCATAATTTCCGACTGTCAATAATTTCTTGATCTTGAAATCTTCAAGCATGAAATATGAAAATGGTTTTAAAATTCTTCTGCATTCATAGTGTTAAAACGGTTTTTATCATGAAAATTTGTCTGTTTCAAACGTTTCTTGAGAACAATAATGTTTTCATTCATGATCCGGATATTTAGGATGTGCATGCATTGCAATGGATTATGTTATAAATACCTGTCCCAGTTACAACTCCTACAGCATTTAGTGCTAATTGCAACTGTCAAACTGCTTTCTAGTTACTAACTTAGCTTCTTTTTTATCTTTACAGAGACTAAGCTAATGGATCATCAAGAATCTGCATTTATAAATCTGCATAAAAAGTTTCTTCTCTAAAATTGTGTCTGAATTGTCCAGAAAGATCGAAATAAAAACTTCAGCATCTTAAAGTTAATCTTTTGCGTTATTATCGACGAAGCTCCGCCCACAAACATCGCTTAAGATTGTTTTCTTCGTTTCTTTTCACAAAACATCAACACACCCAGCATTGTCTTCGATCGCTTTCAAAAGATCGAACGGTCACTTTGAAGAAATTGAACAACAGCACCTTCAGTGCACTCATCGGCGTTGTCCACGTGTTGAGCGTTTCTCGAGAAACAAGAAAATCGATGCAGATGACGTTCCAATTACGTGCTTTGTTATACATTTAGCCCACCGTAACATTTTGAGTCAAATGAGACTGAAAAGTAAATATCTGTGGTAAACGAAATCCTTTGTTCGAGTTTACTTTGCTGCAGCGCAGAAGGTTTTAGGCTGGAAAAAAGGGAAACTGACAGTGCAAATTAAACAAAAGTGTTTCCTTTGAAGCACACAAATGTTCGGCTACGTCATTAGATGCACGTTTCCGAACTCTCAATTGCGCAAAGTGTTCTTTGGACGACAGGAAACCCTTTTCACTTGAAAATGTTGCCAAATTCTAAAATTACGTTTTTATTGTGTGGTTGATTAGCACTCTCGGTTAATAACATCGTATAAGATTTATTTGTTGACGCAGATGTCAAACCAGACGTCCTACAAGAAGAATCTTTGTTCTTCCTTGCAACCAACTCCGTGGATGTTGCTTGAGTTGATGATAACGAGATGCGGAGTTACATCGATTGAAATCTTGTGTTTCTCCAGGAAAATGACGATATCAGCCAAGGTGGTGCAGTAGAACTCGTTATCGCTAAACTGAACATGCTTGAGAGACTTCAACGGGTCCAAAATACCGTCTGGGAAAATATATTGTCGGATGCGGTAGATCCGATTTCCGTTCAAGAACAAATAGCGGAGATTTCCGAGTGAGATTATCGATTTGAGCGTGAAATTTTCCAGTTTGTTGTAAGACAGGTCAAGTGTAACCAGAGATTCCGGGAACATTCCGTACTTGACAAGCAAGGTGTTGTTGCCGAGATTCAAAGTTTTCAACCCGCGCAGTTGGCCCAATGCTTTGTGCGGTAGTGAGCTCAATAAATTGTTTGACAAATCGAGTTCTTCCAAATCGTTCAAATTGTCAAACGCATCCATGTCGATCTCTTCGATGTCGTTGTGATTAAGCACAAGTTTACGCAGAGCTTTGCATGGCGAGAATACTTTCGATTCAAGCTTGACCAATTTGTTGCTGCTAAGATTGATATCAAGCAATTTGGTGGCGTTTTCAAAAGTGTCACTTGGCAGCTTTGTTAAGCCGATGTTGCTGGCATAAAGACTGTTCAAGGCACCGTACTTGTTGAAAAGATTGCTTGGCAGTTCACTCAGCGTCGTGTTTGTGAAGCCAACGCAGTCAAGGCCGTAATTGGTTTCATCGAAGTTGAGAATCAAATTTGTATTCTCGTCAACGTGAATATGTTCGAAGAAGCACGAAAGCCCGTTGATGCAACGATAAGGCAAGTTCACGATCTGCTGAACATCGTAGTTGGGATTGCACTTCAATTCAATGACTTTGGATTGCGTTGCCGAAACAAAGTAGAAAGCACTGAAACTTAAAGTTGATCGATAGCTTCGAAATTAATCAAAATTAACTCACAAAAGTAAAAGAAACTTCATCGCTAATAGAGACTCGATGCTTTCGAAACGAAATTAGGCCAACGACTGGACCAGATTACAACAATTCTCCCCCGATTCAAAATTCTCGTGTTTTTGCTGATAAGGTCAAGAATTCCATGTTTTTGTCGCGGAAATGTGTTTGTTTTAGGGTGACGCGCGCGAGTTTTAATCAGTGCACAATTAGGCAAGAGAATTTATGTTGAGAATCGAGTTTTGATTGAGATTTGTGATGTCACGAGTGAAGGAACCTTCTAAGACAAGCAGTGGCGCTGTGTTGTAATGTTACGAGTTTCGAAAAATCGTTAATTGATCAGAATTAATCATACAAATTGATTTAATTTTCAACTAGTTCAGTCGTATCACAATTTTTTCCTACCCACGCTTGGTTTAGAAGACCTTATCGATCAACTTTTCATACAAATTTGTTTACTAACAAACGCGAAGAAACAATAAAAGAAACTTTTTTCAGAAGAAGAAGGCAAGAAACAAGGAAGCCAAGCGGAGAAATTGTTTTTATGATATTCAATTTCCACAATTCATTAACAGAGGTAAAAAGTAGCCGTAAAATTATAACAAATTACATCCGAGATGCGAGAATTGTTAGTTGAGTACATGCTGATGCTGCCCTCCGGTGTAAGTTGGTGCTTTATTGGATAATTTTGGCTTATTATGGGGCGCCCAATTAAGGTGGAAAGAAGAACCTCGATGATGTGAAACAACTCGCGGGAGATGGAAACAGCCAAAAATAATTTCTAAATATGTAATTTTAAATTCTGGTGGAAGTTCTCGTTTACATAAACTTCATTAGGTGTTCAAAGTATCGTTAAATTAAATCACGTGGGAAATATTGTTAGGAAGCAAAAGATTTAGATCCATCACTAATCTGGAAACGGTACACCGCGGCTACTCGAGATTTAAAGTTTTAGAGGTTCACCGTGGGCGTTGACGCGGTCTTTGATTAATTAAGGTAACAATCAAAATAAACTTTTTGTTTAAAAGGAAAAGATTTTCAGATGATTTTCTGCTTATGAACTTCAAGTTGGCAGTTCATGGCAACATTTAGAAGCAAACAAATCACCTAAAGTACAGATCTTAAACGATCAAAGTCTGGTCATCAGTGAACTGGGATACAAAGTCTTAGATCAAACAGTTTTGGCTGCCACTAATTATTTTTTTTTACTTAGGGACTAGACACAATCAAAGCGCGTTTTTGACTAAAGTCTGAAGCTTGTTTTATGGTTTGTCGCTACATTCTCTGCATCTTTTCACTAAATTGTCGCGACAACCCGCAGACTGGTGTCTTGAAATTGGTTTAACGATTTTATAATTATTTTTTGGTCATCCCTTAAAGTATCTTCTTCAAAGTCTTAGATCAGCCTTAGATCAGTCTTAGTCTACCTGCTCCTTGACAAAAATTTGAATATAAATTCAGGACAAACTGGAGAACAAATCAGTTTACCTTCAATCTCAGACAAGCAATAATGTAAGTTCAAGAAAATCAAACTTTACACACTTTCGCTTACTTTATTATTTATTTTGTAATCCAGGATTTCCAAACTTCAGTTCTACTTGGTGTGTATCTTCACGGCTTTCAGTGTCATCGAGGGATTTAATTTTCCATGCAGCTACAAGCCTACAGAATTCAACAAGCGTTACACGTTTGAATATAGATGTTCTGTAGCTGGTAAGCTGGTCGAAGTTGAAAACTCTACTTTCATAACCGACAAGGATGGATCGAACATGAGGCCATTCAACAGCATCAAAGACGTAGTCACAGTTGTGGTGTTTGGCGACAAGACATATGAAAAACTTCCAATAACAGTCACCGGGCAGTATCCAAATCTGCGGCATTTTCACTGGACTGACGGACGTCTGAACACAATCACAGCAGAAGATTTGAAACCTTTTCCGTTCTTGCAAACGTTAAATTTCATGCACAACAACGTTAAACACCTTGATGGAAACCTTTTAAAGTATCAAACCGATCTCGACTTTGTGGACTTCACTGGCAACCTTATCGAGTCCATCGGGTATGGTTTGCTAGACAATCAAAACAGAATGAAAACAGTGAGATTCCACGGCAACGTTTGCATCAGCAGATCAACTGAAAAGTCTTCGGAAATTGGTGACTTAGTGGCGGTCATGGAAATTCATTGCAAGCCAAAGCAAATTAATGCCCCAGACACTTTGGAAAAATCGTGCAACTCCAAGGATCAAGATTGCCAGTCCATCAAATATGTTAAAAGACCATGAGTTTGAAGAAATGCTTGTTCAATTTCATCAGGTGTTAAATTGAATAAAGAAAGATTTGTGAATAAAGTGAATTTGTGAAATTAAAATCCGAGTTTAATCAAAAATTTGCATTTCAGCTTCGAAAACTGTTAATTTCATTACAGACCGAAACTGTTGAGAATTTTTAATTAAGTTGTTGTTGATTCGATTACCTAAAGATGTTTCAATTTCGGAATCGGTTAGATTGGATTTCGATCGATGCTTCCAGAAAATCCCGCCGAGTCATCGTGGAAACACAAAGCAGTGCCGGAAAGAGCGTTTGAACCCTTGATTCGATAAACAAGACGAAGCAACGATCAATTTTCGTGAGAATCTTCAAAAACCTCGCGTCGAACTTAAACTCAAACGACTGAAATTATCCCGTTCAGTTAATTTTATGTACGAAAGGGTCAGCAGCGAGCCATGAAAGGATCAGTTTGTTAATGGCTCGCTCGTGCCGTCGTTCCAGTTGACCGGTGGCTTGTAAATTCTTCTTCTTTCCTTTCAACGTTTCGTTTCGGGATCATTTGAATCAATTTCGGGGAAAATATTTGAACAATGTTCGAAATGGTTTTCAATAAACACCAGCAGATTGGTAAAGGATGGAATTTGGTGGGTGTGATCGTGAGTTAGGTCACTTGGTGATTTCACCAGTCAACACCGTTGAAAACCGTTTAAATTATGTTCACGTTGCTAGTTTGACTAGTTATAACTTAATAACATCTTAAATGACCTAGCCAACGTACCAACCCCAACCCAAGCCATGTCTTTAACATAAATTGTGATCAAACATCGTTGATTAAAACAATAAAGTCACAATTTATAAAATTAAAGACATCAAAAAAATTTTTTTTTGTTCATCAAATTGGTCAAAACTGTCACGTCTCATATGATGACAATACGTATCGATGTTGATTTTAAAGGTTTCGTCCCTTCAGAAATATTTTAAAATTTATTATAAACACAAAAAACTGTCATCAAACTCTTCCTTCATTCTCATTCGCAGTCGTTTTCATATCGAAACGTCTTAATCAGTTTTTAACGGGAATTCGACTTTTTCTGCTGTGTAGGAATGCGAGTTTTTCCTTTTCAATTCTACTTCTGTATGCGAAGATCTTTTGTCATTTATTTGATTTATTGACTTAATCACTTGGGACGGACAAAGGAATAGCACAAGCAATGTTATAAATATCGAGCAAAAAGACAATCGAACCAATAAAATGCGAAACAATTAAAAAATTCCTATAAGCGGGTCAATTTACATTACAAAATTGTTGTTTTCCTACAAAGTTGTGACTTGTTCTCACGTAGAACGGCGATAAGATTCTTCGCAACACTCGAC